>OY757925.1:74525182-74592682 GCA_963585895.1 Sepioteuthis lessoniana | reverse complement strand
AAAGAAATTAGAAAGGAATACCACAGAAGAATGAGAAAACTTCTTGGAATCAAGGTATGCAACATAATTCTTATCAAAGGAATAAACACCTGGTTAGTCCCCCTTGTGAGATACACAGGACCATTCTTGAAATGAATGAGGAAAAAACTCAGATAAATCGACCAAAAGACAAGAAAATTGATGACAATTCACAAAGTTTTACGTCCATAGATGTCACAGATGATATGTATCAAAAACGGGAGAAAAAGGACTCAACAAAATTGAGGATGGTGTAGAACTAGCAGCACAAGAAAAGGTGTAGTATATTCAAGAGAGCAAAGAAAGACTACTTACAGCAGAGTTGATTGATAAGAAAAAATTAACAAGTCATCTACTGCTCCCAGAGGACCACGGTGTAACAATGAAGGAAAGGGAAAAGATATGCAAATATTTTTACCTTGCCAGAGAACTAGAAAAATTGTGGCACTTGAGTTTGAAAGTGCTAACAATTGTAGATGTTGCGCTTGAATAGTTTCCATAAGTCTAGAAAAAGACTGGATGGATTGGAAATCGGTTGAAGGACCGAAACTATCCCGACTACTGCAATGTTTATATCTGCTAGGATACTCAGAAAAACCTGGATATCTGATGAGACTGGCTGTCACTCAACCTCCATTTAAATTTAATGTAAAAAAAACTCGTAAGGAGTAAAATAATTATATACACGTAAATATATAAAAACTATAATGATAATACAGAAATGTATGTATGAATGTATGTATGTATGTCGAGAGAAAGTTTATGACATGGGGGTTAAATGACCGTACGGTTGTTGTTTTGTAGGGTGCTGCTTCGAGGATTACTTCAAAACAGATCGTAGAACTCTTCTGTGGTTTCCATCAATCTTTACTTCATCCCATTTGATTGAGTAAGGGTTGTGCAGCCATCGAGGAGTAGTGACTCGACCACCGTTTAAAAGAAATCTATTTCATCAGGAATATCAGAAATATATTGGATTTAACGCCTATCAGTAAGAGTTCACGCCTTCCCTATATGTACGTTGACACCAACTTCAGTATATGAGATATTGCTGTCGATGTATTGGAACTGGGCCACTAATCATAGTTGCTTGGCGCTAAAACTATAGATGGCTTCTTCTTGTTTAAAAGACAAGAAAACTGTTTTATTTACGCTGTCGTATAGCCCAATGCTTTTGACTGTTTGCTCTAGACTATACAGTAATGATTAAGCTTGGTCAGGTGTATTTACGAAAAGCGCTTGATCATCTTCGTAGTCTGCCTCTGTCTTAGTTTCAACAGGATATAGTCAGTTTCTTATATTTTGTAAACGTAAAGTAATTTTCTTTAATTTGATCTTTTGAAATTCATAGTATGTATTGGTCTTGGAGAACCTGGACTCCTTTAATTATCTTCCATATCACCAAATAATCCAATGCATAGACAAAGAAACTTAAATATGACACAAATTCACAGCAGAGCGGTTGTGACAGTCACCCTCGTACCCCCTCGCTTCCCGTACTTTTCAACTTCTTTGAAACAATTCTGTCTTGACCGGTGATTCATATAGTGGTCCGCTGGGGCATTTCACATTTCTTTATGGCAGCAAGAAATACAACCGCGGGAGTGAAAGAAAAAGAACAAAGAACAAACGAACAATATGGGCTTGGGTCAACTCAAAGTGCAGGAATGGCAAGTTTGTGACATGGCATTCCCTGTGCATCTGTAGACTATCGCTGACGTGTAGTTTTCGTGAAACTTCTACAAGCTACTAGGAATGCCAATTCATCTTTGACCGTCTTCCTCACTGCTGACCGTTGTCGACTCAGGACTGCGAACTCATCTTGTCTGTCTTCCTCACTGCCCCTGGACCCTATCTCACCCGACTGGGCTCTTCTGCTGTCCGTTGTCGACTGCCCCTCTGCGTCTCCCTTTGCCAACTGCCTCTCTGGCTTCTCTCGGACCTGCCTTTCCTAATTCACTTCCCGTCTCGTCGGAGATCTCGAGTCCAAACCCTTTGTCTGGTTTCGCGCCAAAACAGACAAAGGGATCGTCTGCTTAGCGGACCACCTACATAGTGTCAAAATTCACAGCAAAGCGGTAAGAAAAATGATAATTGGCAAGTTTTTGAAAACCACTTTGTACTTCTGGCTCTGGCATCTTTTGTAAAAACGAACTGTGATTAAAAGCTATTAAGACTGAATCTAGAATTTTTTATTCATTTTAATTTTTAATTAAACAATTTAAGATTGCAATTATTCTTGGTGATACGATATGATTCGCAATTCTTTTTTTGTATTCTATTAGTTTTCAGTATTTAACCACTTGTACGTTTTTCACATTAATTATTTAGATATCATATGTATTATATATATTATTTACATTATATCATATGATTATTTATATATTATATATGTATTCTGTTAGTTTTCAGTAATTTAACCCTTGTAAGTTTTTTCATAATTATCTATATATCATAAATATTATATTATATTATATTATATTCTGTTAGTTTTCAGTAGTTGACCTCTTGTACGTTTTTTCCACCAGTTTAATCTGGTATTTTTTAGCGGTCTGAATGACATCAGGTCTCTTTATCTCTCCAGGACACTTCTGAATATTCTAGTTGTAAAGGCACGGTTGTGTATTCTTTCTTTTTACCCTCATTACTGTATATATTTATGACGAAATATTCTTGCATGTACGAATGCGTTTATCTTGACATACTTTTTAATGTGAGTATATCATGGATATACAAATGCTAATATTGGTCACTAGAAAATGGAAACAAGAGTAAGAATCTTCCCTAGAACTAATCATACCAATACTTTCATTATTTACTATAAACAGCAGAAATTATAAAAAGTGGCATAGCACAATTGAATTAATGTTGGATGGAAACTTCAAAAATGTTACGGTGAGATATGTAATTACCGCCGGAATATTTTAAATAAGGGACAGTGTCACCGTTCACCGAATATAAGAGAACAGAGAGACCCCCTGGACTGAACACGATAAATACTATATATTCTCTCTCTGTAAATATATTCAATAAACTTACTTTCTTTATTTAAACCTATAGCACATTCCTTTATTTCTTTCACGGAATACTATCTCTTAATTATCCCTATATTATAGCCACCACAGGATATATCAAAAACTTATTTCAAAATAAAAGTATATCTCCACAGTTATCAGTCATACTTAATTTTGCATTATATGTTGCGGAGCCGTTAAGTATGTCGACCCCGCAAATGAATTATGTGAATGAGAACAGCCAAAGCAATATGAAGGAACAAAGGTGAGATAATGATAATTACAAATGACAATTTATTTCGTCGTATTTACAAGTGTGAATGTAAATGTCCGTGATGGTTGATGCTGGTCGTTGAGTACAGCTAGATGGTCGGTGCTGGTCGTTGAGTACAGCTAGATGGTCGGTTCTGATCGTTGAGTACAGCTAGATGGTCGGTGCTGGTCGTTGAGTACAGCTAGATGGTCGGTGCTGGTCGTTGAGTACAGCTAGATGGTCGATGCTGGTCGTTGAGTACAGCTAGATGGTCGATGCTGGTCGTTGAGTACAGCTAGATGGTCGGTGCTGGTCGTTGAGTACAGCTGAGGGGGTCGTTGCTGGTCGTTGAGTACAGCTAGACGTTGGATGCTGGTAAGCTGAGGTCGGTCGAGTCGTTGAGTTCAGCTAGGCAGTCGTCGCGGGCGGCTGAGGTCGGTCGCGGTTGGTAGATCGATATCCCCGGTTATGACGGTACGTTGGGTTAACCGGGGGTGTGTTGATCGGGTTGCTGACTCGTACGGCGGGTCGTACGTGAGTCAGGTGTTGTAGCGGTAGAACAGTCCGTGACAGCGAGTCGTTACGTGGACTGCGTGGTACCTTGCAAGAGCGTCGAGTTCGGTAGATCGACATCCTCGGTTATGACGATATGTTGGGTTAACCGGGGGTGTGTCGACCTGGTTTCTGGCTCGTACAGCGGGTCGTACGTGCGGACGAGCGGACAAGAGTGAAGGCTTTGTAGTGTCAAAGCCGTGCGAACGAGCGGACGAGAGCGAAGGCTTTGCCGTGTAAAAGCCGTGCGAACGAGCGGACAGGCCATGAGGCCGAGGCTAAGATGGGCATTATCTTAGCGCTGCGCAGATAGTGAAGCCGTAGCTAAAGGCTGGACCGTGCCATTAGCGCTGCGCAGCTTATCGAACTATCGGAACCGAGTGAGAGTTAAGACCGGTTGGTCTTAGAATCCGTCTTCGTGTTTGCCACCTGGCCGTCTACTTCGACTGATCATTACTGACCGCCAGAGATGCTCTGACCCGCAGACATAGAGCTCTTGTGGTCCTAAAAAGGACCTCTGTGCATACTTATGTAGGTGGAAGAAAGGCAGGTCTACCACGAGAAGTGGGACCAACGCCGTAAGTTAAGGTGAATGCGACCGCACAGAATGCGGGATTCCTCCTTAATGAGCTTCGCTGGGAGCGCGCCGTTTAAGCGTTGAAAAGGGCTTGCTGATATTACGAAGGTGCTGTGACACACAGCTCCAGCCGCGTGAATATAAAATTCTTTGATAAAAAATGAGTGTAGCCGTAAAGTATTTTCCTAACCTGCTATAGGCTGGCGACGACTATTAGTTCAAGTCTTATCATGTAATTTTTGGCCGAAGTGTTTTGTGAATGTTATTAATTTTAATTCTCCTTTTTCTTTTAGCTATAACTAGATGTCAGGGTCGTTAGAAAGAAAAAGGGCTTAGTCAGTTCCGGTCGTACTCGGATATAATCGTCCTAACGCGGGCGTGTAACTTGATATGTTTAGGTTTATCGGCCGGTCGCGGCATATACCCATCAATCATTGTAATCATATACCGAACAGAAATATAGTCAGGGGTCATCCCCTTGGTATTTCTGTTGATCCTCTACATGGATAGCTTGGGCATAAAAAAAATGAAGATTAATATATCATTAAATAAACACTCCATACCTGTAGAGTAAGATTCATCATCATCATATCGCGCTGGTAGCACGGATATCCCTGACCCTCTCTCGCCACTCCTCCCTATCGTTCATCGCCCTAGGTAGGTCTTCAGGACAACATCCCGTATCCTCACATAGCTGCTGAATGTATGTTCGTACTGGTCGTCCTACTTTTGCATGGCCATGTGTGGGGGTCCATAAGAGTACATCTCTTATGTGTTCACCCCTGCTTCTCCAGCAGTGTACTGCATGTCTGGTTCGTCTATTGGACGGTCCAATTAAATAATCGAGGCTGTAAAAATTTGTTGTTGGGAGAAGGATTTATTCACTGAGGGAATAGTAACGTTTTGCTATTCTAACAACAGAGTAGCTGGTTGTGAAAGTTCGTTTTGTTCAGTCACGTGGAGTGTAGCCGAAAGAGGGCTGCTCTTATTGGTATCGGATTGGCCGAAGCTTTGCGGGCTTGTAGCTGCTATTATGGTTTGGATAGAGTCAAGGTTTTCTTTTTTTTTTTTTTTTTGGAAATGGCAGGTGGACAATTTTCGGTCTCTTTTCTCGATAACACATCGTAGGGTGAGAACGTATCGGATATGCTCAAGCAGAGATACAGGTAAATCTCTCAGAGGTGCTGACGAGAAGTTGCCAATTTGTTTATCAACTATTTCGCGGAAAAAACAAACCGGATTAATTCGGGTGTAAACCACCCGCAGATTCCGAACAGAAAGAAAGAAGAAAAGAAAGAAAACGATTGAAAACAGAGAAAGAAAAGAGTAAAGAAACGAAAGAAAAAAGAAAAAATCTCCTACCAAACTACAATATTTCCTCACAGAAAAAAGAAAAGAAAAAGAAAGAAACAAAAAAGAAAATAGTGAAGAAACAAGAAAAAAAAAAGAAGTTTCACTCAAAGCTACAAACTTTTCCCACAGACATGAACTAAGAAAATTTTAGCTTTCTCCAAGTAGGAAAAAAAGGAGAGCCGGTCTTAGCCACTTACAGGGAAGTAAGAGACATGTTATTTTTGATACTATTGTTAATTTTACCATTGTTTAATTTTTCATTAATGAATAATTTCCTGCATAAGAAATTTTATGCAGTTAAAGATGTTATCTGTTTTTGTCCGCTTTACAGAATAAAGCATTTGTAACATGTTTAATAAGTGTCTCGTTTGTTTTTAGCTCCGACTCATTTACTTTTAGCATTGGGAACTTTATGTTCAGTAGTTATTTTATTTTATTTTTTTTTTTTTTTGTTAATTTGTTTTAAAGTTGGATTTTGGTAGCAATCTCAAAAGTTTCGTTTGAGCTTCCTAAAGCAAACAATAAAATAAAGAAGAACCCTATCTTTAGCAGCAGAACTTATATATTTTTTTTTTACTTTAAATCGAATAAAGTAAATGAGTATCAATATTACAACAAAAACAACTTTTTCGTTGCTGCTTTACTTAACAAAAAAAAAAAAAAAAGGATTCTGAAAGTACAAGATTGAGTCAAAGAGTTGACAATATTTTGATACGTGCTTATTTGCGGTGCGTATATCGCATGGCTGAAGCAGTTGAAGCCGCGCACGATATCCTCCATGGTTGATGATGTCATGGTAATCAGTGCACTGACAAGTTAAACATTCATTTACACTGATTTTAAAAGCTGTTAAGATGATCGCGCAATTCGCAAATTTATGCTTTTCGAGTTCGAATAGGACTATATCGCTGCGGAAGCAACCAAAAAGATTTGTTGGGAGACAGGTGATGGTATACTTTGAAACTGTAACATAAGTTGCATTTTCTAAGGTCAAGATCGAGTCCTGGGTATAACAGTAAACTCCATCTGATGGTGATGTTCAAGTTCTTAAGATCTTGGGAGTGAGAGTATACCTTCATTGCAATTAGTCCCAAATCAACTCTGATCAGCAGGAGTTGTATTTGTTAGGGTCAAATTCTTTGGTCAAACAGAGCTGTTTAAAAACTATTCGTACACCAAAAACTCTTAAGAAACAACTACACATAAAATGTAAATATATATACAATCCTTAACTTTAGGGAAAAATTTCTCCCACACATGTTGATATGCCTTTAAAATCAATTATTCAGGTCATGATCAAACATTGATCATTTTCAAACTTTTCACTTGCTAAGCATCTGTTCTCCCAAAAGCTGTGAGAACAGAACTTTCCCTATCTTCTTTGGTTATAGCTTATAATTATTAATTGAAACCATATCTTTAAGATCTTTAATAATCAAAATGCTGTTTTTATTAAATGTTACGGAATGTTTAAAACTGAACATGATGAAGAAGACTATCGTTTTGTTTATTGCATTTCTTTGATTTTAAATCTACCACCAAAATCTTTTAAAGAAAATGTACTCAGTCTCTTTTGTTTTGGTTTGGTTTTTTGTACTTCTTGTAACTTGCAGCGATCGATATGTCCTTTTTTTTTCTATAACTGAATCAAATACATATGCATAGACTAGCTAGAGTTGTTCGTATATAGAGAATTGATTTTCATGCCAACATATATATATATATATATATATATATATATATATATATATATATGAGGTGTGTAAACAGTGTTTGATCACTTAATTAATTTTATCCTTGAGAGTTAACGAGATCAATTCAAAATATGTCGTCTCTTTCTCTTAGCTGAATTATTAAGTAGCTAAATAACATATATAGCCAATAACAGAGACAGGCTAGTACCCATCATTGCAGTGTCTCGAGTAATACATTGATATAATCTGGAATATTTCAAGTTTCTTCATTTTTAGAAGCTTACTATGATAGAAAACGTATCCTTGAGAACAAAATCTAACAATTTTTGAAAATGCTTTTTATCAAAGCAATATCTATTTTTTTTGCCCTGTTTCCTTAAATTTTGTTTCACTTCCAAAGTATTTTGGTCGTTCTATACTTGGGTCAGCGTTATCTGACGTTTCCAAAGTATTTTGGACGCTTTATACTGACCAAAGTATAGAGCAGACAAAATGCTATAGAAGCGATACAAAATTAAGGAAAATGGCCCAAAAGAATCTCAGCAACATGAAGAATAGATACTGCTTTAGGAAATATCATTTTCAAGAAATGTTAAATAATTTGGTAACCTTCCAGCAATAGCATGGATGATCGGCAAGGTTAAACGCGCGCGCACACACACACACACACACACACACACACACACACACACAGAGAGTTAGAGCTGCAGATTACGCCGACTACATAAAGGAGTAAGACTTCCTAAATGTGTTTCCCGGATAGATTATTAAACAACCAGATGGTGAGGCTCCAGTAATACTGGATTTAGGGGAATATGGAGTACTCCTTCATTGGCATTATTCCTAGGTCTACTCTGCCTTTGGGTGGTAGCACCATATGAGGTCAAATAGAAATGTTTGAGATTTAAATTGTGAAAACAAATGACATGTTTACCTGAATTGTTTGAAATAGAACTGTTTGATCTCTGAACTGTGTGTAACCAAATGACTGATCTTTCATTGAATTGTTTGTAATGCATAGCAATACTTAGAACCGTTTAACTTTGACTTATGCTAAATTGATTTTTTGGAAATAGAACTTTTTGATTATGTAAATGTAAGTACTAGAAAATATGTTTATAGATTATATATTTAATATGTATGTAAAAACAGGATTTGGCCTTACATAACCAACAACGGTTGATATACCATAAAGTTGAACAAACCAAACTAAAACATAATAAATTAAACCTTTAACTGTGTGCAAATAGAACTACAAGTGTTAGAAAGAAGTATTTAAGCCATTTAACTGTGTGCAAACAAATCAACTCAAGCTTGTTTAAAGATGAAAAAAAAATATTTCGGACAAACGATCAATACAAAATAATAGGCTACTCAAATTATAAAAAGCTAAATGTTTACAATAGAAAAAATATTTTGCAAGGATGTTATCTAAGTAAAAAGCAATAGTTTTAAGTGATATTTTTGAATCATCCACTTGAATCTCCTTTCTGGCTGACCATATTCGTGTCGTGCGTTTAATATATAATGTTTGATCTTATCTAACAAGAAGATGACCTTAAACTGACGCATTCTTGAGTGTGTGGGGTTAAAGTCAAAAGCAAAAACAGTAAACCTTGCGAAGCTATATTCTAATTCCTAGCGTGTGCTGTATGCAACTATGGCTGAAGTGTCACAGACATTCTGGGTGCAACGATAGCTAAATACCTAGTGGTGTACAATGTGCTTATATAGACGAAGATTCCTGGTGGAAACATAATCAAATACCAAGCAGAATGACGTATGCTAATATCGTCAAAGTTCTACGACATATAACGCTTTTTTTAGGGAAGTACTCATTACTTCCCCATTTCAAGGGTTTACACTTAACATATTCTAAGCCCCGTTGACAGGGCATTGAAACGATGGTGTTATTTAAACTAGGACCAGTACGTTTACCTAAAATGAGAGTGCAGAATTGGTGCAATGTAAGATCAGAGTTTATTATAGGTGTACTCTGTGTGTAGTATATTTTGGTTGGTTGTTTGGGCTTTATGTCATATCAACCTTTTTAGGTTATTTAATGCCAAATCTAGTTTATACGAATAACCATTTCCACTTCAAACAATTAAGTTTTGCATCAGTACACAGTTTAATTGTCAAAAACATTTCTATTCCAAGCTATTCTGTTTAGTCAAATAGTTCTAATTCAAAGAATTCAGTTTAGCGTAAGTACAGTTTCAAAATCAAACACAGTTCTCGTAAGTACAGTTTCAATGTCAAAAACATTTCTATATCAAACAATTCAGTTTAGCATAAGTTCTTTGTCAAATAATATATTTTAGCATAAGTAGGCAGATTACTTCTATTTAACCCATAGATAGGGCCCTATCAGTTGCTACTTCTCCGGGCCAGATGGACCAGAGAGAGATGAAGGGGTGCTGCGCATTCCCCAAAGTTCCAGCATCACTGGAACCTCACCATAAGATTGTATAGTGCCATATCCGGTTTTTTAACCCCTCTGCAGAGATGCAGTCAGTGTACAACCCCGGTCGTCTAGGCAAGATGCTTTTGGAGAAACTACATTGATATTATAAAATAATGTATGATATAACATGTGGCACGATGTGTGACATTCGTTTCTGTGGGTGTGGGTTAGTCAGAGGATTCATTTGTCTGTTTTGGCGCGAAACCCACACAAAGGGCTTGCGTGCAAGATTTTTATGAGACCGGAAGAAGACAAGGAAAGGAAAGGTTCCAGGGTAGTCAACCAAAGTCGGAAAAAGGTGACGGTCAGAGAAAGGCGACTACCAAGCGAGGAGTTGGGACCTGTGGACTCAGAAGCCAGTTGGCTAGCGCTAGAGGACGAGTCGGAATTCCTGGTAGATGTGAGGGAATTTTCTAGTACACATTCATGACCGACACAGAAGCACAGAATGCTAGGAAAGTGCCAAAAACTTCTCTCTTCTTTCGCTTGGAGCTAACCCAAGTCCGTGCTTGTTTGTTCTTTTTTTCTTCCACCCTCTCAATTGTGTATGCTGTGTCTTGTATGTTTGTAAAGCAATGTGAAATGCCCCCAGCCGGATATGCGAGAAACCACTAGACGATCGGCTGGCCATGAGCTGGTTTAGGAGGTTCGCCAGCGGGCATATTGTCACAAACATATACCAATGAAATTCAGCTCAGTCAGCTAGGGCTGTAGAATACAGCGACTGTATCTATGCAGAGGGGGAAAAACCTGGACATGATATTAAACAATCTGATAGCGAGGTTCCGACCTTGGAAATTTTGGAAATGTAGAATAGCCCTTCATTTCCATTGCTCCCTGTTCCACAGGGAGTGGTAGCATATGATAAGGTCCTATCTAAGGGTCAAATAGAACAAACTGTCTACAAGCAAGTAGCTGATGTTAAAGTGTGACTGCCATATAGCAATACTTGAAGCCATTTAACTGTGTGCAAAAAAGAGCTCAAGCTTGTTTAAAAACTGTTACCTCGAAAATGTGTTAACAAATCATATATATATTTAATATATATGTATAAAGAAGATTTGGCATTAAATAGACAACAATGGTTGAAATGCCGTAAAACACAACCAAGCCAAAAAAAAATTAAGATAATTGTTTGGAAGAATATCAAATTTAATTCGAGTGATATTCAATAAGGGAATCAATCAATATATCTTACTATTTACGAGAATCATTTAACAAATAATTTTTCGTCTTTTTAGGAAAATCATTGCTTTTTTTGTTTTTTCTTGTTCAGAATATTTTTTCCAGAATCCTTTTTTCTTTTTTGGGGGGGAATTAGTTTATTGCAAAAACTATTTCATTATCGCAAAAATATTTGTTTTCAGGCTATTCAAAATGGCGGCAAATATAGTGTTTTAGGCTTGGACATAGGTCTCATAAAAATCTTTGTTAGTTGAAAAGGGCGAAATTTACAGAAGAATGTTGGATGTACACAAAGAATCATATTTCAAGTTAAAAAAAAATCATTATGAATAGATTAAAGATGTGTTTGCCACTACGAGCCTGATAAGTAAAAATGTCCATCAAAATAAAACTGAATCTCAGGTAAAGAAAAGGTTTTAGGCACAGCAGTTAGTAAAAAGGGCCATGCTAACGTTCTTTATGGACATGAACCCACCATATTTGATTTCCTTAAAAATGGTGGAATTGTAAAAAATTATTTTTATCGCCAATTATTTACATAAAGTTCCTCTTTTTTATTGAATGGTTCTCATTTTTTTCTTTGCTTTCATGGCATATCAAGCTTAATGTTTTTTTTTCAAGATAAAACCATCCATGGTGAAGAAAAATAACGGTTCTATGTGATAAACTTTGTGGGGAAATTAGGGGGTTCATACCTTTCCCGAGGGTTTTAGTCTAAAAGTGCACATTATACCACGACTGGAGTTCGAACTCAGTCTGCTCAATCATTAACCCATGACCCTGGTAGTTTCCACAAAATTGGAAAAAGCAATTTCGTGAATGTACGAATAATTATTATTTAAGTTTTTCTCTAATGTATTCTTTTTTATTTCTATTTGTAAATATTCTTCGATTTGATCTCAGACAAAAATGGCAAGAAGCAACATTTTGATCTAAGGCTAGGATCACAGATACAATACCTTAATCCTAGATAGATTTAAGGGAATTCCCGTGGCTTTAAGTGCTGGATTGCGGACTCGAAGTAAGCGACTTCGAGATCCAGTTTCGGTATTATATTCACTTTCGGGATTATACCCATGGAAAAGGTATAAACTCCATTATCCCCATCAGTAGAATCACTATTGTACATTTACAAGGATGCTTTGGCATCAAATAACCCTTGAAGGTAAATATCCAGGAAATCAAACCAAACCTGCTCTTAGCGGAAGTTGTAAAAAGGCGAACAAAGAAGCAAGCAGGAAAAGTCACACTTTTCATTACAAAGAAAAAGTTGCCCAGTCGGCTGGGGCTGTAGAATACACTGACTGCACCTCTGCAGAGGGGTAAGACCCTGGATAAGAGACTAAACAATCTGATGGTGAGGTTTCAGCAGTGCTGGAGTTTTGGGGAATCCGGAGTACCTCTTCATTGCCATCGCTCCCAGGTCCACACTGGCCCGGAATTGTAGCACCTGATAGGGCCCTATCTATGGATTAAATAAAGCTAACAGCATACTTATGCTAGACTGAATTGTTTGAGTAAACTGAATTGCTTGAAATAAAAATGTTTTTGACACTTAAACTGTTCATACATTTAAACTGCGTGCTTATGCTAAATTGAATCATTTGAAATAGAACTGTTTTTGACATTAAAACTGTATTTACACTTAACTTAATTTTTACATATAACTGCTTGAATAGTTTGAAAAAGAAATGTTTTTGATAATTAAACTGGGTACTTATGCTAAACTGAATAGTTTTTAATCGAACAAATTTTTAAATAAAAATTGATTTGGCTTTAAAAAACCTACAAATGTTGATATGCCATAAAACCAACCAACCAACCAACCAACCAACCAACAACAAAAAAATTCACACTATTCATTATATGTTGAGGGATTTTCTCCAATTGAAATAATAAATTTTTGTTATGAATTATAAAGTAAAATGATTTGATTAATCGATTAATTTTACAGGCACGTCAACGCATTTGAGGTTATTTAAACCTTCAGGATAGGGAATCTTGGACATAGTTTTATTTTCCTTTTACTATTGTTGTTTAATTTTCTTGCGATGTTTTTAATATTTCGTTTTAAAGATATTTCACAATCCTTTAGGGTAGTTTTCATTTTTTTTCCTTGAATGATTATGAACATTTTTACGTTCATAATTTTCCATCTTATTTTATATATTTCAAAAGGGGCAAAATGGCATCCCCGTCGACAGTTCACAATAGGTCTTTCATATTGAAAAAAAGGAGAACTAAATCTCTGTGTTCCATGAGAAAATGTTTAACAATGGAGTCTATTCAACATGCCATACACTGTGGGTGTTGTTCTTGTTTCAGTATTAAAATATGCATAAGTCTTTAGAGCATTCGTAATGTGGTAACTGATTCCTTTCTGGACTTTTTGAAAACTTCTTGACATAAAGCAGTAGCAGACCTGAATTATTTAGCAAACCTGATAACTACATTCCATGAATATAGCCGATAAAAATATTTGTGAAAGGGGAACGTTGGCATATTAAAAATTCATCCATTCTTCTCAGATTACATAAAATCCTAACTTCTCGTCCGTATTTCTGGTGGAATGATGTTTTCTAAATACTAGATACTAATCCAAATCCCCCGACGTAATACCATTTGCACCAGGAAATAACTGTTACATATGGCTATCAAAAACACAGTGAGTTGGGAAAAAATTGTCAAATAATATCTCCGCATATAATAAAATAAATCAGATTATAATATATGAGTTAATATCTCCATAGAATTAAAATTCTAATTTGATTTGTTTATATACGATAGGTGTTCAAAAACTATCGACAATTAAACAGTATTTACAAAAAAAGAAATTCTTCAAATAACTTCACTGGTCACATCTACTGGTGTCATCGCAGGTGGTAATTTGCTAAGCTTTTTGCTTAGATGTGGCACAAGGCGATATGAAATGGGCACCCAAGGAGACTCAAACTCACTCGTGGAGGTTTGCTAGTCGAGCTTGCTAACCATTACACCACCAGAGGCTTGGTCTAGCCGCAGGTTAGTTACTGCTGTAGAAAGTCTTAAGCCCTCCTTCTCTAAATCTACAACCGGTTGGAATTCAGAGTTTTCCTTTTCCTAAGCTGGTTGCCAAACCAAGAATAATCTCGTCTTTCTAATTATTTCCCTTTAGAGTTAGAATACTTGGAATCACAATTTTCCCAAGAAGGAGAATAATTGGAAACACACCTTTCCTAAGAGGAAGAATAGTTGGAAACACACTTTTCCCGAGAGGAAAAATTGTTGGAATCACACATTTCCAAGAAAGAGAATGGTTAGAATCACACTCTTCGAAAGAGCGAGAATAATCAGACCCACACTTTTCCCAAGAGGGAGAATAGTTGGAATCACACCTTTTCCATGATGGAGAATGATTGGTAACACACCTTTCCCAGGGGGTGTAATGGTTAAAGCGATGGACTGCGGAATCGTAGTACGCGAGTTCGTACTCCAGTCGCGCTATTACGTTCACTTTCGGGCAAATACCCTTGGGAAAGGTATGAACCCCCTTATCCTCCCAGCTATGGGTTAAATAGTACCACTTCTGTTCTTCTAGGAGAATGGCTTTGGCATTAAATAACCTAAAAAGAGTTTATATGCCATTAAACAAAGAAACCAAAACAAACCAAACCAAATACCTTTCCCAAAAGCGAGAATTGTTGGAAACACACATTTCCCAAGAGCGAGAATTGTCAGATTCACCCTTTTCCCAAGAGGGAGTATAGTTGGAATCACACCTTTTCCGAGAAAGAGAATGATTGGTAACACACCTTTCCCAAAAGTGAGCATTGTCGGAATCCCACATTTCCCAAGAGGAAGAATAGTTGGAATCAAAATTTTCCCTAGAGAGAGTATAATTGGATACACCCTTTACCCAAGGGGGAGAATAGTCTGATTTACATCTTTCTCAAAAGGGACAATAGTTGGAAAGACTTTTCCCAAAAGTGAGAATATTTAGAATCACACCTTCCCAAGAGGTTGAATAGTTGGAAACACACCTTTCTCAAGAAGGAGAATAGTTAGATGCACCCTTTTCCCCAGAGGGACAATAGTCAGATTCATTCCTTTCCCAAAAGGGAGAGTAGTTGGAATCACACCTTTCCCAAGACAAAGTATATATGGATTCACCCTTTTCACAAGAGGGAGTATTGTTGGATACATAACTTTCCCAACATGAGAATACTTGGATTCGCAACTTTTCTAAGTGTATTAAGTCTTATGTGTCAATCGAGATTTTAACTCCTCTATCCGAATCCGCTTCTTATAACGATAACCGTTTTTGCTACGAACGTCTAGCATTTAACAAGACATGAATAATAAGGAATAAAACTTCAAATATTTTTAAAAATAATCTACTTCCCATTCCATATATAAGTAAGTTAAGTAAAGTTAGCGACCATAGTCGAGGGTGACCCGAAGGCTCCCTTTTCGATAGCTACTACACCAAGGTGTAGGGGAGGGCGCTACTCCATTCCCAGGATTGCTCCACTTTACCCTTGAACCGTACCTTATAATGCTGAGTGTTAAGCAAGGTGGTATCAAGTACCATTTTTAAAGTCTTTGGTATGACTCGACCTGGGATTGAACCCAGGTCTCCCGGGCCATTGGCGAACACTCTAACCGCTGGGCCAATGTCCCGGTTATTCCATATATATTCTAGTAAATTATAAACTTGTCTTATCACTTCTAAAACTATTATTTTGTTTTGGGGTCTCAGTGTAAATCGTTGTAATGACGTTAATATTACGCATTTTAAATTTACGAATCGGGGAAGTCGTAAGGAGCTACAGTGTACGAAAGCAGAATTATTCTAGTATAAAACTAACTCCAAATAATAATAAAAAAAAAGTTTGATGGTTTTTTGGGCTTTGTGGCATATCAACCACGGTAGGTTATTTAACGCCAAATCCATTTTTATGTAAATAATCAGTTCTACTTTAAACAATTCAGTTTAGCATAAGTACACCGTTTAATTGTCAAAAACATTTCTATTTCAAACTATTCAAGCAGTTATATATAACAATTCAGTTTACTGTAAGTACAGTTTCAATGTCAACAACAGTTCAATTTCAAATGATTCAGTTTAGCATTAGCACCCAGTTTAAATGTAAGCACAGTTTAAGTGTCAAAAACATTTCTCTTCCGAGCTATTCAGTTTAGTCAAGTAGTTCTAATTCAGCTAATTCAGTTTAGTATAAGTACAATTTTTTTTCCACACAGTTAAATGTCAAAACAGTTCTATATTAAACAATTCAGTTTAGTGTAAATACAGCTGCAATGTCAAAAACAGTTCTATTTGAAATAATTCAGTTTATCATAAACACGGAGTTTAAATGTAAGTACGGTTTAATTGTCGAAAACATTTCTATTTCAAGCTATTCAGTTTAATTAAACAATTTAGTTTAGCGTAAGTAAGCCGTTAGTTCTATTCAATCCATAGACAGGGCCCTATCAGGTGATACCACGACGGACCAGAGTGGACCTGGGAGCAATGGCAATGAAGGGGTGCTCCGTATTCCCCAAGGCCCCAGCATTACTAGGACCTCACCATCCGACTGTCATATCCAGGACACTCGTTAGGGGGTTATTACCCCTCTGCAGAGGTGCAGTCGGTGTATTCTACAGCCCCAACCGACAAGGCAAACACAAAATAAGATGAGAGACACAAAAGAGTAAATTAACTCAATATAGCCACGATTTTTTCAGGTATTGTATCAACACGCATTCAAAATGGTAATTTACTAAGCTTTTTGCTTAGATGTGGCACAAGGCCATATGAAAGGGGCACCCAAGGAGACTCGAACTCACTCGTGTAGGTTTGCTAGTCGAGCTTGGTAACCATTGCATGCTTTCAAAGTAAATTATGCAGACATTTTATTTCATTCCTCCTCAATAACACTCTTAAGCAAACCAATATTTTGATGAGAAGTTGAATTTGTTTCATTTTCTAGAACGCCCCATATAGCGTCATCAAGAGGTTTATGGTCTGGGCTTAAATCTTGTTTAATTGCTGCCATCACCTATTTCTCGTGGACATTAAATTCATTATCGTGTTTTCTCATTCATATTTTGGGGTCGTTCATAATCGTCGTTGCGTGAGTAGTTAAAACGCCTTCTTTTCATCTTTTTTCAATCCCCCACTCCACCCTTTCCTGAAAAAAAGGCTTTTTTCAGTAATTCTTTTCCTTTGCTTTCTATACAGTACACAGAGAAATTTTAACTTGGTTTCAGTGTTAAACCATAATTTCATTGTCATTTCTTTTCTTGCTCACTCAAATTCGGCTGAATTTTCTTTAAAATGTTCTCGAATAATAGAGCTAATCATGAAAATTTAAATTTATCGCATTTTTTTCCCCAAAATTCGACTAAGCACATTAAAAAACGCTATAAAAATTTTCCATATTTTTTTCCACACCCTGTAAGTCTGAAAAATATGGCGGATGTCACACTTTCACAATCTTGTGTTTCGCTCCAAAAGTAACGAGACTGACTTCATACTTTCCTTTCTATGTGGTCACTAACCTGTCTAGAGGTCAAGGTATCATCACTTTATTGAATAAATTATTTAGATGTGAAAATCATCATCATTGTCATGTCGTGCTGCTGGCATGGACTTCCTAGACTCTCGCCATTTGTCTCTATTATCCATTGCATTTGGTAGGTCCTCTAGACTACATCCTGTGTCCATACAGAGCTGTTGTTGAGAGGTTCTAACCAGTCGTTCAACACCTGCTCGTCTGTTTAATAGAATCCACATGGGAACATCGCTTATGAGTTCGTCCTTACTTCTCCAGCTCTGTCCCACGTGTCTTGTTAGACTGATTTGGATGTTTTTTGAGATGGGAGGTAGGTGACCGTACACCTGCTTTTTGTGGGATATTGCTTCCAGGATTTATTTAGTATAGCTCGTAGCATTCTTGTGCAATTACCTTCAAGCTTTTTCTCTATTCACCCAGTCATCGTCTATGTTGTGCTATGTTGTGCTTCCCTATAGTATTATGAACACGGCTGCTGCTTGGAAAAAATCCATTTTCTTTTATCGGATAGGTCTGACTTCCATATGACCGATAACTTTTCATATAATGATTCCGTTTCGATACCTTTTGATAAATAGAACATCCAATTTCAAGATCCAAGGGAATATTTATATATTACTAACGTTCTCATTATGCTTCTGTAGTATTGTAACTGTATAATGACAGAAATGGTTCATTGTAGCAAGATACTTATTACAACAATGAACTTAAATTGCTTCAATTAGGGAATACAGTAAAGAAGTTCGGACTGAAAGTTTATTTTTTATTTAAATTATGTACATTCTAAAACTAGCGGAAATAACTCGGTAATGCTATTTTGAATCATTTAAACATTGGGTGAGAGAAGCATCAATATTATTACGGTTCCCCAGTACAAGGGAAAATAGCTATAGATAATGATCCAATTTACGAGATATATTTACAAGAGCAATATATCGTGTGAATATGAACTTACAACATATATCCTTATTAAAGAAAACAAACAAAAAAAAAGAACATTCCAAATATATGAAGTATGCCAGGTTATTTTGCGAAAAAATTCAATTCAACATATTTCTATTATTTATAAATGAATTCAAAATATATCATTCACAGATATTTAAAGACACGCATACACATATAGACGCACACATACATCTCTTTCTTGACATCAGGTTGATGGGAAATTTAAAAGAAAAATCTATAAGTCAATTATCAAAACTACCTAAGACCTTGACATTAGTAGATGTGAAAATGCAGTGTTTGTTGCCTGGGCAGATTGGAGTATGGATATAACACACTTTGGCATTTACTTTCGATAGATAGATAGATAAATATATAGATAAATAGATAGTAATGCAATAGCAGGCATCGTCAGTGAACGAGTAAGGACATTCTAGGCTCATTGTATTTTTCTACTAATACCCTTGGGAGAGATATGAATCTAACTATTCTCCCTCCAGATATAGGTGAATAATAGGGTAGACTGTACTCTTTAGCTTTGGTATGGCAACCAGTCTAGGAGAAAGAAAACCCTGAATTCAAACCTGTTAAACTCCTCATAAAAATGGACATTGCGTTTAATCCTGCTTGTGGCGGAGGGATTGGTTAAACACACACACACACACACACACACATATATATATATATATATATATATATATATATCATCTTAAGTGTAGTATAACTGTTGCTTAATGTTTCATTAACGGAATAATGTTTTTCGCTCTTCAATATTAATCGTGTTTTATTTCAAACTGGATTCTTATCCCTTTAACAGGTCTAAAAAATTTTTCGAATAAACAAGAGTGGCGTTAGTCTTGTTTGGAAAAGATGAGCTATTCATCCGTGCCACTCACCAGTCAGGATTTGATACAAGGGTTTTTTTATGGTGTAGATTTAGGGGAGTGGAAGGTTAAGGACGAGCCGAAACTCATGCCCTGCCCGACTTTACTGGTCGTAGGATCACCAAGTGCAATAGGAACTATGCTAGCCTTTGACAAATTCCCAGCATGTATGCTAGGTGATCTTGCTGTTCATAGCTTCAATTAGATAAAAGTTTATGCTTGCCATCGATCATTCTTCCAGTGGCCAAAAATGACCAAAAACTGGCTGAAATAGACATGATTAACTTTGAAGTATGCAAATGTTATTTTTCGTTTCACTTATTTATTTTAAAATCATTCAATCAGATTAAACCTTAAACAACAACTATACAACCCTCAAGTTGGTCAAATAAACTCTAAATGACAGCAATTCGCCTCAAGTCACCAAGACTCTTAGTATTCTGGTCGAACTCATCAATTCTGTAGTTTTGATTGTCTTCACTATCTCTTAATTCCGAATCCTCCAGTTCCTGTACAAGTCCTTTTGTGATCATGCCGAGCGCACCAATTACAAATGGTATCAACATCACTTTCATGTTCCATAGTTTTTTCAGTTTTCTAGCTGTTGGGTATCACCTACCTTTTCAGCATAATGAGCTGTTCCATCTGCCATATATGGCAGTAGCGGGGATCAGTCTGTGAATAAGCCTACGAGTCAGACCAGAAGAGCCGTTCCTATTGTTGAAGTATATCATTACTCTATCACTAATCCTATGTTCCTATTACTAACAGTCTCTCTCTTGTAAATACTCTTTCCTGTAAATATAACTATTTTTCCTCACATGTCGTGGTTTGTCTTATTATTACTACTATTTGTGTTCACTAACCAGAACACAACACTAGCAAGATCTAGGTTATCTTTCTTTTCGATTTTTTCAAGTTTACCATGTGGTTAGCCGGAAATTAAAGTCAATTATCTAGCAGTTTCTGTTTGTGGACATTCAGTAGGTGTGGTCGTCTTGCCGATATTAGTTGATCCGTTTGTATCTCAAAATCCCCCGCCCAAATTTTGTTTATCTTGGACGGATTCCGGGTTGTGCATACACCATTTGTTTGTATGGTCAAAATTAAAACTTTTTACACAATTCCCAGTGGATCACCTTTCTTTCCCAGTCGTGTCTACTTTTATACTCTCTTTGTGGTAGTTTGTTTTATTCGCGTATTATTCCATTGATCGTTTCGTCTATGTCACCTCATAATCTAAGTCTGATATTTTATTGCGTCTTATCTATTCTTGCTTTGGCATAGTTAGTCCTCATGGCATTGTTTTGTGCAGCCATGAGAAGAGATTTCATTTCTGTATCAAGTTTTTTTCTTTCTTAGCCATATACAAGTTTGCTGGTGAGATATTTCGTTTGCTTTTTGCATAAAATGTCAATACATTTATTTTTCTTCCCATTTTTGTTTCCTGGTTATTTTTGTTTTGTTGATGTTTGTGTTTCCTGTATTGTTTCTGGTGGGTGTAATCAGTCGCCTCTCCATGTTTCTTTATGTAACTTCTATTACTTGTATCGATACATCGATGCTATATTGAATCCTGGCGACTCCTTCTTCTTTTCTTGACTCATGCAGTCAGATTTCGTTGTCTGTGATGTAGTGCCTCATGCATCATCAAAAGTTTTCTTTTTTCTCTGGTCCATTTGTTGAAGTTCTTCTCTGGACCTCTTTAAGAATGGTCCCGAGTAACTTTTGAGAGCGACAGCCCAATCATCTAATCTTTTGATAAGATTTCTTGTTCATAGTTTCGTTTCAAGTAGTTCTTATTCTCCTGAGGTATTCTTTTTCTATTTTTTTTTTCTTTTATCTCCGCATGTCTGATAGTGTCCGCTTCTCATAATTCCAAGTATTTGTAAGTTTTCTTTTCTCCGAGTGTTCTGGTTTTTCTTTTCTTTATTTGTTAGATCTAATCCTTCTCTTATTTGCCGTTTTCCGCTTTTCATTATTAGCATGGCAGGTTTTTCTATACAAAGTTCCATCCCTATATTTTGACTGTATATTCTCACTGCCTGTATTTGGGTTTCCAAATCTTTTTCAATGATTATAGAATTTTTAACATCAGTGTTAACTGATGGTTTTTCACTGGAGTTTGAGTTACAGCAAGTCTCCTCAAGTCTTCAGGACTCCGCTCAGGATTCTGACCGTTCTTAGCAATGCTGTCGTTTGGATAGTCTCTACCCGTCCGCTAACTTCCAAATCCTCCAGGCCTTGTTATTATTATTATTATTATTATTATTGTTGTTGTTGTTGGTGTTGTTGTTGTTGTTGTTATTATTATTATTATTGTTTGTTTATTTATTTTTGTTTTTTTGTCATGCCTCCTTCAGCATTCTCGGTTTTACTAATTTCTCACAATAACCTTTAATGAAAGAAAGAAAAAAGAAGAATCTTGACACAATATATACACAATTAATACAATATATATATATATATATATAGTTAGATGAATTTCCGTTAAGTAATTATTCCGATAGTTCCCACAAAGGCCCATTTAAACTCTTTTTATGAGCATTATTTCTGGAATCATCCAATTTAATCTTAAGTTTGGCAAGATGTATAGGTTAACGAGAATTAAACAGTTGTTCTCAAAGATAGATGGTTATACCTAACTGAGGTCAATTGAGATTGATTTACAAGTGGTAAACTTTGGAGTCATTTGAGATCTTGGCTTTCATTGGCGGGTTTTAAGGACCTATAACTTTTAATTCAATAAATCAGAAGTTAGATTTTAATTTTCTTATTAGTTGTTAAGGCGCCATGACTGAAAAATCAGTGTTTGTGATGTTGTAAATTTCTTTCGATGATCAAACGGATGGCTTACAGTCGTGTAACCAGTAATGAAAAATTCGTCAGAAGTTGAATGATGTTGCTGCATATTCATCATTTGTAATTACAGTTAAAGAAATCAGATTACATACTAACTTTCACGCAATTTTTGTTAAACAAAACATAATACGTATTAATCTTCATTCAATTTAAGTTTAAAGAAAGCAGATTACGTATTAATCTTCACGCAATTTAAGTTAAATAAAGCAAGTTACGTATTAATCTTCACGCAATTTAATTTCAACAAAACAGATTACGTATTAATCTTCACACAGTGTAAGTTAAAAAAAAACAACAGATTACGTATTAATTTTCACGCAATTTCATTTAAACAAAACAGATTACGTATTAATCTTCACACAATTTACTAAAGCAGATTACCTAATAATCTTCACGCAACTTAAGTTAAAAAAAGAGCAGATTGCGTATTAATCTTTACGCAATTTAAGATAAAAAAGCAGATTACGTATTAATCTTCACGCAATTGTATATATTCTCTTTTTATCTTTTACCCGAAAAGACGTAGTTTGATTGTGTTTATGTCTCTAGCCAATGTTTTGAAATTTTTTTATCTTTTCTCTCAATTGATATTTGTATATAAAAAAAGACCTTTTTGAATAATTTACTGTTTGCCAATCTCCACTTTTTTTTCCTGTAACAATCTTAAAGCCTATCTATTTTCTTGTTCTTATCTTGCCAATGAGTTTAATTTCTTTTTCTAATAGATCTATGAATACAAAAAAAAACTTTTTTTCTGATTTCCTGCATCATGATCTCATCACCACATTTACAAATATATTTTTTATCTTATATATTTCCTATGACAAATGATTGTTTATTTATCTGAAACTGAAACTGAAACATATATATATATATATATATATATATATATATATATATATATATATATATATATATATACAGCGTGTCTACAAAAGAAATAAAGTTATATGAATGTATTTTTTTCAAATGTATTTCACAAAAGATATGATTTATTATTAGGGTTTTCGGTAGCCCCACGTTTATCTTTTAAGGTGCCAAAGTTTATGGCTGAGAAGACATTTTACGTGGTTTGAATTAAACAAAAAAAATTTATTTACCGCCATGGTCTGACATGTGAAAAGGCATTTTTAAAACAACCACTGACTACTAATATTGGCGAAATTTATGGAATTAACTTAGAGGATGTTGACGCTTTTCCTTTCATGAGTAATAAATAATCTGATGATAAAATACAAGGGATTTCATCTTCAATAGCTGAAAATGCTTGCTTCATAAAAGATACCTTAAATTGAATCAAATTATTCAAATTAACGTAAACATTTTTCAAAATTGTGGAGAAGTAAATATTCTTGAATAATCCAATATTGAGGATAAATATGGAATTAATTAACTAACAAAAAGAATTAATCGCTATTTGTTGCTCTTCAAGATTTCATGCCAGTCCTTCAGAATTATATTATCCTTACCAGTGTTGGGTATCACCTACCTTTTCGGCAGTCCATCTGCCATATATAGTCCATCTGCCATATATAGCAGTAGCTTCTAATTGGGAGTCTAAAAGGTCTAGAAGGTGAACAGTCGCTCCTTATAACGGAAGCCAATACTATTGTTGGACTATATCCTTATCCTTATTCTATGTTCACCAATCCTATGTTCTTGTTCCTAACAGTCTCTATTGCAAATACATTTTCCTGCAAATATAACTCTATTTCTTCACATATCGTGGTTTGTCTTTTTATTACTACTACCCGCGTTCACTAACCAGAACGCAACAATTAGTGAAATCCATACCTGAATTAAGCGGTTTTTTTATTATTTAGCTATAAATTAACTAATATCAGACAAGATAAAAAAGAAGTTTTACATTTTCGCCAGCATCCACAAAAGAGAAGAATAACTAAAGTTTTCCCTGAAGTTGAAATGTGATAAAATTCTGGATAACACATCGAAGACTATATTTGATTCTTAACATAAAGAAAAACCCAGAAATTAACTTTGTGATACCGAAATTATCAAAACAACACGGATGATCTAAAGAAATGCAACATTCGCATAACCTACACAGGTGAAAGTTTGGGTTCCGTGATATGAAAAACCCGATAAAAGAATCTTTCGAAGGCGTAGATTTTTTTTACTGTTAGATTGATTAATTTTAATGGTAAATTATCCTGTCAAAGGTTTTCTTTTTTCTAGCAACAATTTTGGGAATCGTGTTCATTGTATATCATACTCGAATTCTAAGCACTTCCCAAAGACTTTTGGCCGGAGAGTCGACCTTTTGAAATCGAAGCGAGGACTGAAACAGAAAGAGGTTCAAGGATTTAAACCGTGCCGGTTTTATCAACAAAAACGAAAAAAAAAAAATGAAGACCTACTTTAATCTCAACCCTGAATGCTCGTGACAGTCAGCCATTTTCACACATTTATAAAAAGTAAAGTTGGCGACCGTGGTCAAGGGTGACCCGAAGGTTAGCTTTTTGATAGCAGCTACACCGAGGTGTAGAGGAGGGCGATACCCCTTTCCCTGGATTGCTCCACTTTTTCCTTGATCCGTACCTTATAATCCTGAGTGTTAAGCAAGGAGGCATCAAGTACCCTTTTTTTGAGTCTTTGGTATGACTCGACCAGGGATTGAACCCAGGTCTCCCGGGTCATTGGCGAACACTAACCATCATGCCAATGTCCGGTCTTCATTTATAAGGACTTCATAATTGTATAAAGCAAAGAAAATAAACAAGGGAGAGCCAATTGAAGATATCATGGGAGTGTTTATTATAGATCGTCACTTGAGTGCGAGGTAAGATGTTTAATAGTTTCCTTCTCACAAAGTTCTACTAACAATATCAGTGAATCTACTGATTGATTTACGCTAAACAAATAGAAAGTTATAAACAATCAAAACAGTTAATAGGTACATATAACAATGTGTACTAAAGGTAAATACGGCTATTTGCGAAATGTACATGGGACGTTCATTACATATATATATATAACGTAGAACACATAAAGAACATAGGAATCTTGAAATTCGAAAACACGTAACGACTTCATGTTCAGGTACGAAACCTTTTTATTAACTTTGAGTTAAAGGTTTCGACATGAGGAGAGACACAATCTCGCTAAGTCGTCTTATTCATTTAGCCCCTATCTCGGGCGGCACCGATGGCGCACAAATTCGTCTGGCCTCAGCGAACCCCAAAAGTCGAACCTCCTCGTTCGGCGTCTAGTTTTCAACTCTCTTTCTTCAGATTCTGACTGTTGCGTAGCCATATACACGAATATGGCCATGTGCGAAATAGACATGTAATGTTCATTAACGATAGAACATATAAAGAACATAGGAATCTCGGAATTCGAAAACACGTAACGACTTCTTGTTCAGGTACGAAACCTTTTTATTAACTTTGAGTTAAAGGTTTCGACGTAAGGAGAGGAGACACAATCTTCTATGTTGTCTTCTTCATTTGGCCCCCACCTCGAGCGGCCCCCATCAGGCACAAGTTCGCCTCGCGCCTGCGAGCTCCAAAATCGATACTTCTCGTTCGGCGTCCAAAACCCGACTCTTATTTTCTTCAAATTCTCACACAAACTTCCGCGTGCTTCCGGTGCGTGACGTCACCCGCACCTTGTCACCCAGTATCGTCTCGGACCTGCTTCAATCTTACACCCAACCAACCCATGTGCTGAGCCGAAAGGTTCTCAGCCTAACTAAACTCAAAGGCATGAACCGAAATCCCTCGGCTATTTCATAACATGACCAACCACCGCGCGCTTCCGGTGGGTGACGTCACCCGCACCCTGTCACCTTCTTTTTCTCGGACTATTGTGACATCTCTGAGTGACACCTCCATCTGCCCACGCGCGCCCGTGTTAACACCTGCCTCAATGTTGCACCTAACTAACCCATGTGCTGAGCCGAATGGTTCTCAGCCTAACTAAACTCAAAGGCATGAACAGAAATCCCTCGGCCATTACGTTACAAATGTTACTAACCTTATAACAATTAACCACATGTCTCAAAGCAAATAAATTAACACATATTGTTTCAAGAACAACAGAATATGAAGAAATGTACACAGCAGGGTAAATAAATGTTTTATTTCGCTCTAAGTAAAATCTACGTCGTCTCCCGTCTATGACGAGTACTAAAAAGGAAATGTAAATATCTCACTTGACTTCTGGCTTTCATGGCAAGCTGAAATAACGCAAAAGTTTGAAAGAACGTCTCTCCTTTTTTCAACAAACCGAAATTTAATTACTGTTTATTTTCGCCCCACGGGTGAGGACTAAATAAACATCATGGTTTTTCTGTTCGAAGAAGGCAAAAAAATAAAAAGAATAAATAAAACTTCAGACATAATCAACAGACACCTGACGGGAGAAGACACTTATTTTTGTCGCTCTAAAAATATCCCCAATATCTAAATCCTGCTGTGTTTTTACAATTGATTTCCCCTGAACAACTAAACGATCAGTCTTTCATCTCAACGTCATTGCAGCAGACCAGCCGTTGCCGGTAAATTTGAGTTGCAAAATCTCCACAGATAGCACTCGTCGTGTTACGTTCCGCTCTCTGGTCAAACAAACGACAACACGGAATTTATATATAACAATATATTATTTATTTTCTCGACGGACGCTTGTATGAAGTAGGAGCAGTCAGGAGAGGATTTAGAATCGTTCGTCTATGAGGCTTGAACTCTTCGATGTAAGTAGACGATGGCCGAGACAACGCACACAGAGTGACGACGAGGTCAGCCTCGTGAACAGCGGGAATCCTTTTCACTGCCTTCTGTTCAATTCGTCGGCCTTATATTACCTTCAAACTCCCATGCGGAGATATGGACACGGCTCCACGCCTACGCAATTTCTTTTGTTATCTGGCGATCGGGATGTGTCATTTCCGCTATCTTTGGAATGACCTGTCTGATCGTCATCGAGCGGAAATAACTGTCATGCAGTTCATAGGTCACTCTCTTCCGGTGAATCACCTTGAAGTAGGACTTTCACCTTGTCCCATATCATCAGCCGAGCACACCTGTGCGATTTCTTTCGATTATTGACCCTTGGGATGTGTCACTTCCGCTATCTTCGGATGTGCAGGTGTGATCGTCATAGAGCAGAAATAACTATCATGCAGTTCACAGGTCACTCTCTTCCGGTGTATCACTCTGAAGTGGAACATTCACCTTGTCCCATGTTATCAGCCTAGCACACCTGCGCGATTTTTTTCGATTATTGGCCATTGGGATGTGTCACTTCCGCTATCTTCGGAATGGCAGGTGTGATCTTCATCGAGCGGAAATAACTATCATGCAGTTCATAGTTCACTCTCTTCCGGTGCATCACTTTTTTACGGCACTGTGAGAATTTTTACCTTGTCTCATATTGTGAGCCAAGCTGTATTTTACAATTGGCGATAACATTACAATCGCTTAATTAATAACAATATCATCGTAGAATTTTTTACTCTACAGAAATGTTTCTTTGAAACATCTCTTAGAAATAATAAACAACAATAAAGTCTGCCTCGTATTGATAAAACCCAATTACTCATTATTTTATACTAAAGCGTAAAGAAATAACCTGTTAATCAACTAACCAATTTTATCACTCAATAATGACAGCTGCCTCATCGAAATGAAAAAGAAAGTTTTTTCTTAATACACATCGTTAATTTAGTTGTCAGTATGAAACATAGGAAATAAATGGAGTCCGAATGGTATCGATTGGGTTCTTGACTAAAATGAAGGAATTCCACGCGTTCGGAATTTACATTAAACTAAAAGAATGAGACGTAATTGCACCTGTTCAATGTAATGATTTTTATTGTAACTTGTCAAATAACTTGACTTACATATCGATTAAAAAAAGAATATAATAATAAAATCAATTTTCTTTATCATCGAGAATTATTCCCTTTATTAGAAGTATTGATTTGTATCGTCGAATATACGCAAAAAATGATGTGGATTCAATTAAAATACGAATAATTCATGAGGGTGGGAAAATTGCAATTTAATTTCTCCATAGACAAACCGCGAGATAGTTTCCAAAATACAAAAATAGAATGGATATAGCCATTTAACACACACACACACACACACACACACACACACACACACACACACAGACATATATCTATATATATATGTGTGTGTGTGTGTGTGTGTCTGTCTGTCTGTCTGTGGTGTGTAAAGAGTTTCTTGTATATCTGATATTGGGTTGTGTAGTAAATAATTTCCCTTTTAGTAAAATACAATTTATTCATGAATAATTTAACAGTGAAAATATTTCAGTCAATGGTCTATTCGGTATTTTTAAAATCATTTTTAGTCATTTATCAGGTAGCTTGTTAATTCCTCTGAAGAGAAATTCAATTGCTTTTGAGCACAAAAAGTTTCCAAAAAAACGTTTTTATCTGATCATGAGATTTTTTTTTTTTTTTCAGAGCATTTTGTAAGAAAGTAAAGTTGGTGCCCATTGTCGAGGGTGACCCAAAGGCTGCCTTTTCAATAGCTATGACACCGAGCTGTAGGGGAGGTCACTACCCCTTTCACTGAATTGCTCAACTTTACCCTTGATATGTACCTTTTATTGCTGAGAGTTAAACAAGGAGGTATCAAGTACCATTTTTTTAAGTCTTTGGTAGGACTCGACCTGGGATTGAACCCCGGTGTCACGGACCATTGGCGAACACTCTACCGACTAGGCCAATGAGCCGGTACTAATTTGGAGTGAACGAAAAAAATGGAAATCACTTAAACAAGTTCTGGTCAATATGGTGGACGGGCTAGAGCTGACCATCTTAAATCCGACATGTTTGTCCCATGAGATTTTTATTGGATGTGGATTTGCGTTATATTTGTGAAATACGTTTCTTTTATTGACGAGCGAAGAGCATTCTCTTAGAAGATTCTTATGCACTCATCGTTGCAACCGAAAATCAAACCTGGATTTAGTGTATGATTGCGGTATAAGTTCTTAACGAGGTGTTGACTCGCAGATAACACCCCGTTTCTTATAATACATCAGGTTATCCCAAACAGAGTTACCTTACTGAGAATATTCGATAGGAAACAGAACAAGTCAATGAATATAATATGACATTTGATTGTACACAATAACAGTAGGGAACAGGGAGGAGCTTATAGGTGATATTCTCCTATGGACCCCCTCACATGGCCGAGCAAAAGCAGGGAGACCAGCTGGAACCTACATACAGCAGCTCTGTGAGGATACGGGATGTAGCCCTGAGGACCGGTCAGAAGCGATGAACGATAGGGAGGAGTGGCAAGAGAGGGTCAAGGATATCTATGCTGGCGGGACGACATCATGATGATAACGTTCCCGTCTCAGGCTATAAAAGATTCCCAAGCGTTAAAGGAACAAATAGAAAAGCACATACCGCAAAAAAGTGGAAACCACTTTCTCTTCTTAGGTCTGGAAAATAATCAAGAAGGTTCTATTTGCTCACCGCTGAGGAGACAACTACTACGTCTGCTCTTCTTATATCCTGTTCGTGAAAGAGATAGATGGCCCGGTTCATCCTGGACGTGACCAAAACGGACTCATGACGTAGGAAAGTTCCTTATACCCCATGACAATACCACGGTGATCCTACCTTACATACAGCATAACTTTTCTCCCCTGAAGATCCGCCTTTGGAATAGGCTACATAGATTCATTCCTTGGAGGTTAGCAATGATTTATCAAATTCTAGGATCTTTTCTAAATCGTCTTCAAAATACTGCTGCATGTTTTCCTCTTTTAGAGACCGGTAAAGGTTCGTTGGTGTTGTAATTTATGTGCTGGACTGAAACATCGTATTAAGTGTGTTCGAACTCCAGTTGCACTGATCACGTTCCCTTTTAATTTAATACCCCTAGGAAAGTGATGAACGCACTATCCCCCAATTTCTGGGTTAAATAGTACTATTAATCTTCAACAGGGATGTAAGTAGTGTTAAATAACCTAAGAAAGCTGATACACCATTAACAAAAAAGAAATCTTTGGCAACACCAGTGATAAATTGAATGGTATTTTTCTCGGATCACGTATCTGATTTTTTTCCTTTTTCTGATGTAAACTCGTTGTGATATATTCATTTTGTCTTTGCCTGTGTCAATTTTTTTCGAGACCTCACAATGCCACACTTCCCTCAACGTGTTAATTGGAAGTTCCCTGAGTTTGCTTTATGTAGTCTAATTATTTCATCTTTGCCGATTCCCCTCTTAAATCAATTTTTCATCACCACTATCTTTCTTGTTCAGGAAATGGGAATTGGGATTTGAGCTAGAATAGAAACACCGACTTTTAAAGTGTAACTACTGGTACCTAACGTAAAATAATGTAACACTTGGGCTCCTAGGTTTAGGATTTTCCTAAGTATTATAATCCATATATAAGAGCTGATTGATTTCACACGTAATAACGAGTTGATAAAACTTCAAAACATTTCAAATATTTCGCTAACATTAGTCCAAATAATGGTGCAAGGAGCCTCTAACTTCAATAATACTGCAACTAATAAGTAAAAGTAAAGTTGGCGACCGTAGTCGAGGGCGACCAGAAGGCTCCCATTTCAATAGCTACAACACCGAGGTTTAGGGGAGGGCTCTACTCCTTTCCCTGGATTGCTCCACTTTACCCTTGATACGTACCTTATATTCCTGAGAGTTAAGCAAGGAGGTATCAAGTACCATTTTTTTAAGTCTTTGGTATGACGTGACTTGGGATCGAACTTAGGTCTCCCCGACCATTGGCGAACACTCTACCCACTATACCAATAGTGTATTAAAACACACTCAACTCATTTCATTAATCTTACCTAGCTTAATAGAGGGCCTATATGAAGAAGCACCCATTGAGAATCGACCTCACTAGTTTGGCTCTGACGGCCGAGACTGCTATTCAATACATCATTTAAGGAGCCAGTTTCATTTGATAAGCTGAGTTTAGTTTGGACCCAGGCTAAAATTACATTACTCAGTGATAAGGCTACTTTACCTATAGCACAGAAATCATTAGCTTAGCTTAGCTATGTCTGAAACTCGACTAGAAGGGACACTCAGGCAAGTTCGAATTTACTATTTATAGTCTGATAGTCTAGCTGTTAACCATTAAATGAAGTTTCTTTACCTATCATAAAGAAGACATTCATCAAGTTTAGTTGAGTTTGGAACAAGACTAGATGTAAAGAGCACCCAGTGAGAATTGAACTTATAAGTAATAATCTTGAAGCTTAGCTTATTAAACATTACACCATGCAAAGGAACCTTGTCATCAATTAAGCTGTGCTCTGACGTTGCGAATCCAGCCCTGGCCGATACGTCTAGCTCCGCCTGGGAATTTTCGCCGACATTCAATTCCTCGGCTCTGCTTGCCAATACGAGATAACTGTTACCATTCGCCACGTTGTGTATTTTGATCCGAATGGATGGGTTTTAGCAACCTCAAATCATTTCCGCTGTGGGAGTCGATCCAATATTGGCTGAAATCCACGCCGAAATAAAGTTGCTGCAGGGAGAGAAATTGTACCTGTCGTGGTTCACTAAAGTACACAGAAGAAAGAAAACAATGCTTTCGATTTTTGTATCATACAAATTTCCGAAAGCTATCGTTTTTATCTAACCATATACGTATTTACAGAAGGGTGTAGAATACAAAAAAAAAAAGAAAAAAGAAAAAGGTCTTATGAAATTTATTCGTTCGTTCGGAAATGTGACAGATCAAACAGGCTGTGTAATGGAGGCACACTGTCGTTTCTTGGTTATCTTAAAAAAAGAAATATTTGTTCGTCTCGGCTTTTGCTTCGAACTCTCGGTTCTAGACTAATCTTGGCTACACCCCAAATTCTAGGACTATTCCCGGATGTGTTCTGCACTGGCCCCTTCTCTGTCTCTCTTGATATCTCATCTTCCTTGATCTGATCTGTGCTGATATATGGGTAATGTGCATTGTTTATATAAATTGGGCGAGGAGTCTCGATGATTTGGGGGCATGCCCATACAAAATGATATGCAAATCGCCAAGCTAATCAACTTTCTCCACATATGGTGGACGCTTTGTTGAAAGAGGTACTAAAGTTCAGATTCAGTACCCCCTGCTGATTCTTTCCAGACTGCAACACTTGAAATAAGAGGAACCCACTTATATTGTCTCAATCTCTAGCTTGAACATTTTTTCCTATCTAGACCACACAGACTTCATTACTGTTTTTATCGTAAGCTCCATTTATGTTGTCTTCAATCTCTAGCTTGAACCTTTTTTCACCTTTCTAGACCATATAGATTTCATTACTGTTTTTTTATCGCAAGATCCACTTAAAGAATCTTGGGACGTTAGTCGAAAGTTTAAAAAAATAGGATAGGAAATGAAATGATAAGAAGAAGAGAGAAAAAAATATGAATTTTCTTTAATCATTTCCTTAGAATCGTTAATTAATCAATCAGTCTGGGGTGGGGTGGAGTTCTCTCAGTCACATTGCTTAATTTTGATACAAGTGTGTTAGAACACCGACTTTCCCCTAGGAGGTGTCCTCGTGGTATAATAATTTAAGCGGTGGACTGAAGAATCGTAGTAAGCGAGTTCAAACTCTATTTGCGCTATTACGTTGACTTTCGGACAAATACCCTTAGGAAAGGTATGACATTCCTTATCCTTCCTGCTATGGTTTAAATAGTACCACTACTGTTCCTCCAGAAAGATGGCTTTGGCCTTAAATAACCTGAAAATGTTGATATTCCATTAAACAAAGAAACTGGAGCCGAAACTGACCTTCACCAAACTTTGGGAAAATTCCGCTTTCAATTCGCAGACTCTTCCGTTTAACTGGTTATATCGTCGGATGGGACGATCAATCCGTCTATCAACCCACGTTGTGTTTTTGATCAAGACAACAGATTAATTGCTAATCGGAGTCGCCAGTGGACAGATGAGTCGGCACAATCAAGAAAAAAAAATCCAAGTCCAGCAAATAGAGAATAAGACACGGCTTTGTGACAATAATTATGATTTGTTGACAAAAGAGATTTAAAAATGGTACATGAATAAACAGTTCTCGGTGAATAAGAATATTAGAACGAACACCTGATTCATGAGAATCAATTTTTATTTACTGTGGACTTTTTGTCCTCGTCTTGGTAGTTTTTTTTGTGTTGTTTCTTCTTTCACTACGTTTCGGCCAAATTTCACCACTGGCCTTCTTCAGGTGATTTACTGCGAACTCGGATAGGAATGATGAGTCTTGTAATCGTATCCTCAGTAATTACTGCCTTCCATAGTTGTTGTCTATCGCACCACATTTTTGACCAAGTAAACCTCTGGCCGGCTTGGGTAGGATTTGAAACCGCTATCTTCTGACAAAGCTCACCTGGAATCGTAGAGACTCAACGCCTCTATCCGCTGCTACCAAAATGAGGACAAAAAGTCTGCAATAAATAAAAAATTGATAATCAGATTAAGAAGCCTTTTCTCAAAATGATTCCAACCTAATTCATGAATTTACAGTCAGTCAAATTCTCGGCAATGTCAGGCACAAATCCTCTAAATTTATCGTATAAAGTTTAGGCTTTTCCCTCCTCATTTTCTGTATTCTAGTATAAGGCAATAGCAACTGGTGGTTATGTTCGCCTTTCTCAGTCTCTCTGTTTTTTTATAGTCTGGCACAAGGTGATTTCAAGTAACGTATTAAGTTCGATTTTCTCAGTCTCTGGTTTCTCTTCTCTGGATTAGGGAGTCTGGTAAAAGGTCAAGACACAAAGCATCATTGGATTTGTTAGCCGTCTCGCGCTTGTCTCTCGAGAGGGACGAATTCCCTTGCTTATATTCCTTTTCTCTCATCCGAGAATTAGTGGTTGGCGAATCTATTAATAATATCAATTTTCTCCTAATTTGATTTTAAATGATTAATTCTGCTCCTTCGGCTTGTTGCGCCTTCAATAGTCAATTTCATCCTTCCCCTTCCCAAGTGACCGGTCTTTCCTCATCCACTAATGACGTCAGTAAACGTTCAAATCATAACAGTTAATTAAAATTTTCCACCCATCGAATTTATAAAAACACGTTATTCATATTTTTTTCGTTTTTTCCTGACAATTGTATTCAGGAAACTGACAAGCCTTGAACCCCAGAGTCAAATCCACCGTCGATTCCGCTCGCTAGGAAATCTCGAACTCGGCAACCCTCTTAGACAAAACAATTTTCACTTGTATTTCCTCTTCTTTCAGTCAAAAAGATTTTTCCGTTTTTTCTTTTCATCGAAAATAACATGTTTTCGACCTGTTCTAGTCTCATCAAAAAATTAAAAAATATCCTTGATATGAGCTACGGTGATGTACTGAGTTATTCTTCTAAAATCTATTTCCGTTATTTTTCACTTTTTGTTATGTAAGAAAAAAAAAAGTTGACAACCGTAGTCGAAGGTGACCTGAAGGTGTAGGGGAGAGCATTACTCCTTTCCAAGGAAGCATAAGTACCATTTTTGAGTCTTTGGTATGACTCAACCTGGGAATCAATCCCAGTCTCTCGGGCCATGTGCGAATACTCAACCCACAAGACCAATCCCCTCTAAAATCGATTTCGGTCAATTCTTTTTTTTTCTGGTTAATAAATTTATTCGGCTACATTCTCCGAACTATTAGGTTACACAAAATTCGTAGCATGTGGCCTCTACCTATAATCAATCTTACTACTAACAGTGTTGTAGCCTCACTCGCTAAACAAGACACCCTTATAAATCACACAATAGATATATAAAACACTGTAATGTTTCTTTTATGTTCTTTCTTTTTCCCATCATATACACAGAGTTTATTTTGTTGTTAGTTTTCTAAATTGTCTTTTTGTTAGCCTGTCTATCAGTCTTTTGTCCTGAGTTTATGCGACTATTCGGATTATTATCATGCGAAAATGACCTTTTCAAAATTCTCTATCGATTCACTCTTTACAACCCGCCGGAGAGCACTTTCTTTGTAGATTTCAAAATTGCCCAGATGAATACAAGGCAAATAACAATTTAGTTAAACTGTACTGTCTGAAATAGGTTATTAAAAAAGCTTTGCAAACTTCAGAAAACTTGGACAACTGATTTTTTTAAAAAGTGGCTGGCTAGATGATCAGATTTAATTTAGATGTTTTAAAACTATTTCTAAAACTTAGAAGTGTTTTATTATTGACTTTACACACACACACACACACACACACACACACACACACACACATATATATATATATATATGCAGTATTTTCTCTTGTAAACATGTTTTATTAAATAAGATAGACACTTCACTTCAATTCAGGATTTTTAGTCTTTGTTTATTTGTTTCCTTTGTGTAATATGGAGGTGTTGTCATTTAGAAAATTTGATACAGAAAAGCAATATACTCGATGAAATACCTCTAAAAAATCTAATTCGTAAAAACATCTCTCCGAACGACTCTAGCAATGGAATAAATCGAATTATATACTATCCCAAATTCAATACATCTAATCTCGTCATCTATAATAACTTCTCTCCCTCGAAAAGTAACCTCAACATGACATATTTGGTATACGAATTTAAATGTCCACTAGGAGAATGCTTGTCCAGTGAAATAAGTATCTACATCGGACTGACTACAACGAATCTGTCGAGACGCTTAACACACACCTATCCGATAGCAGTTCTATCTTTCAACACCTAAAAGTACATTCATGTCCCTTTTCGATGTACCGAAAAATTCAAACTGAAAACACTTCCATGTTACACGAAAAACAAAACAAAAATCTCCAAAGTCTTGCAGTTCTCCCTACAGACTTGTAGAGGAGGGCACTACACCTTTCCCAAGATTGCTCCATGTACCCTTGATCCGTACCTTATAATGCTGGGTATTATGCAAGGAAGTATCAAGTACCATGTTTGATATAATTCGACCTGGTATTGAACCATTGGCAAACATTCTACCACTATGCCAAAATATTAACATTCATGGGTTGCATCTATTTTGGGGCATATATATATATATACATATATATATTTAGAAAAAATTATTCTTAAAAAAAGACAACAATCGGTCACATTAGGATAATTATCCTAATGTGACTGTTCGGTTTTTGGGAAAAAAAAAAATATATATATATAAAGATGTCTCAATATAGATGCAATCCATTATATGTTAATGAGTTAATGTTTATTCCTGAGACAAGGACAATGGTGTTCATTTGTAATATGTCCTGTAAACATGCATCCTTTCAGCTAGAGACATTAAATCAATGATTTTATTTTAGATTTTTATCATTATGTCATCTTCCGTGACATACAATCTTTTTTGAGTTTCTTCTCTCAGTAAAAAAATCATTGTCATGTTTATGTGTTGCATCTATTTTGTGACCATTTTGAATGTATTTGTCTCCAATTAAGTAGTAACGAAAAATGTGTTTTTTTCTCTCTTATGCAAGGTATTCGGATCAAGGATTAATAGTTGTTATATTATACTGTTTTCAAATCTGAAATAAAACAAAAGAAAACATTATTATTAATAGAGTTAATATCAGTCACATAGGTCTCGTGTATATTGAAACAGTCTTTTTATAAATAAGAACTCATTGTATTGTCAAAACAATCACTACCATCACATGTCATCTTACGTATTGTAGTGAAACATTTCCGGTTCTTGAGCCATAGATCAACATTTAACAACATCAATAACTTTGATCAGTTTACATCCGCCGAAATCCTGAAAATCTTCAGACATTAAACAGAAAATATGAAACATAAATAAATCAATTTATATTCAAACATAAAACAAAATCCTATGCACAATAACTAAGAAAAAAGTCTGCAAATCTTTGAAGCAATCAGCATTAAAGATGAATAAGAAATGAATAAAACAGCATTTAACACTGGTACTAAATATCAAAGATTTTCAATAACTAACACATTAATCAAAGCACAACCATCAATTATAAACACTACCTAAAGAATAACTTTCGATCCCAAATTAAAGAAAAAACAGTACTTACAAAAACGTATCCTCCAGAACACGATCGATGGCGACCATCGAAAACGTTAGAATTCAGATCTTCGGGAATCTCTTTCACCAATTGGACACCAAGATGATCGAAAGCGATAGGAATCAGATCTTAGGGAATCTCATTTATTAACTGGATGCTGATACAATGAAACTAGTGAGAAAGTCTTGTAAAAAACAGAAAGCATCATAAAAATTTTAGTGTTTTCTAATCAAGTATATCTAAATCATATCTATCGATATATATATATATATATATATATATATATATATATATATAATGGTTTTTGTTGTAAGAAACGGAACACAGTGACCTCAGTTAAAATACTGGACAAGATTGTTTGCATTTCACATTGTGCTAACTAATAAACTTGCAAAACGTATGAATCCAAACATTCTCCCATTCAGCAACGAGTAAATAGTAGAGCAGCTTAGGTATTTTTAACCTTAGATGGCAACTGGTCTAAGAGAAGAAAACTCTTAATTTAAACCCGTTAAACTCCTCCAAAAATTCACCCTGTGTCATATTCTGCAGGTTCTGAGTATGTGTATGTGTGAGAGAGAGTAAGTGTTTGCGTGTGTGTGTGTGTGTGTGTATTGGAGTATAATAAAAAACGATTACTGTTATGAATTAAATAAAAGTGTCCAATGCTTAATCGACCAAGTGGCATAAATGTATTAGCGATATATTCGATATTTTACCCTGTTTATTGTAGTTACTTATCAGTGGAAAAAATGATGTTGGGTGGATTGTGAAACCATATGAAATGCGGGTTAAAGGGAAATGACTGAAATATTGTCAGTTTGATTTCAGTTTATATATACGAAACTCTCTCACGAATTTTGTGTCATTTATAATACTAATCAAAATCTTTAACACTCGCTATCTTCAATTTTTCTCCTTTAGTCTTGTTGGGAAACAATTAGATTTTAAGGGAAATGCGCTGTTGAAACTCAGAAACTCCAAAAGACCATCTTCATCTTCAAATTACTCTACCCTTTCTCTTAAGTAGTAAGGTTTTTTAAAAATCTTTAATAGATTTTTAATCCCCATTTCTTTCGAAGTTATCCTGTTTTTTTGTGAGCCTTCGTGGATCACACCAAAATAAATGTCATATTAATATGGAATCCATACTATGTATATGCTGTTCTTCATGGCAAAAATGCATAGACAACAATCTGTAAAAATTCATCGACAACAATATGTAAAAAATGCATGGACAACAATGTGAAAGATAATAACTAATAAGGATAATCTTTAATAAACAGTTATGGATTCAAGTAACTATTCTTTATACAAATAAGTTACTGTAATATGTACTCAAGTTTCAGATCGAAAATAAATAATTTGCTCACTGTTGAATAGATTCAAGTATTCCAATCTAATACTAATAAAAATAAAGTTTCAAGCAATCATTTCAATTCAATAATAATTTTGGTTGCACACAGTTATATAGTTTAAAGATACTACTAATTATAATCCTTATTAGTCTTCTTGGTGTAGAGGCTAACATGCTTGACTCCATCATTAGGTTCAAACTCTAATCGCTTTCTTTTGCGGACTGATATCCTTGAGAAACGTATGAAATTCTATATCTCCCACGACCTCTAGGTTTGATAGCTCCTCTACAGTCCAATTAGAAAGATTGTTTAGGCATAAAATAACCTATTAATTAGAGAAACCTGAACCTTTGTAAATAATTATAGATTCAAGTAACAATTCTTGATTAAGAAAATAAATTGCGCCCAGTTATATAGTTCCTAGTATTTCTATCAAAGAGGAATAATTTTTAAACAGATTCATTTGACCCATAGCTATATATATATATATATATATATATATATATATATTTGATTAATATGTATAGGCTTTGAATTGTATCATACAACTCTAAAACGAAACGGAAAAAAACTGACAGGTGTACATTTAGAAATCTTCAAAAGGTGAGGCAACGTTTTCCTGATAATAAATGAGAAACTCATGATGAAAGACATTACGAACCTTTTTCTTTCTTTTTTCGGGAATAAACCAAGACAAGTCCAATCCGTTGCATATAAATTGCCTTTTAGTAAAATAACTACACATTGCAGACTGTTTTATCAATGCTGAATAAGTAAAAGAGAGTTCTTAAAAATAAAAACACATTTAAAAAGTGCTATAAAAAAGCAACGAATTCTTGCTTATCTCCAGATTCTGTTGAGGAAGTATAAAATGTTGAGAAAAACATTTTTTCTAATTAAAGTTGACAAACTCATAGCAGATAATGCTTTGATTTTGATTTGAATTTTTCGTTTTTAAGATTTATTGAGTTTGAACTTATTGATAAAACCTAAGGTGGATATTCATTTTGATAAATCTTTCAAAATATACATCATCCTCATCATCATGTCCCGCTGCTTGCACGGATATCCCTGACCCCCTCTTGCCACTTCTCCCTATCGTTCATCGCCTCTGGCAGGTCTTCAGGGATACATCCCGTATCTTCACATAACTGCTGTATGTATGTTCGAGCTGGTCGTCCTGCTTTTGCTCGGTATTATATGGGGGTCCATAGGAATACATCACTTATGAGCTCGTCTCTGTTTCTCCAGCAGTGTCCTGAGTGTCTGGTTCGTCTAACTTGGATAGTTTTCGTGATGGGAGGCAGATGGCCCAGACTGACTTGACTTGGCTTGTTATCCTATTTTCATTATTATGCAATTTTATAGACGAAAATGTCTTAACATTGCTCAGCCTTCTCGTGCAGAGAATACTCTAAAAGTATTACTGCTTTTATCGTCAAATTTTAATTATATATATATATATGTGTGTGTGTGTGTGTGTGTGTGTGTGTGTGTGTTTCTATAATTACCATAATGAAATAGAACTAAAATAACCTGATAACGGTTAGAGATAGACATTTGTTTTAGCATCTGCATAAATACTCCTTCTATGCCACCATTGAAGGAGTAGAAACGCTTTTCATTCCTCTTGCCTAAAATCTTCAAATAGCATAAAGAAAAGCCAACCGGAGATAATATGAGCCACTTTTAATATCAAACTCTGCTAAACAACCGTCTCTTGATTTAGATTCTCCCACCATTGATGAAACGGACATCAGCACCTTCCATAACGAGCTATTTTCCTTTGTCCGACACACGACCAAACACAGCGTTCTGATCAATGGTATAAATATGAATGCCGAAATAGGCAAAGAGATAAATAATAAATTCTCCTTAAACAACTCGCCAAAGGAAAATAGTGAATATTTAGCAGAGTTTTCTCTCAAGAACAGGTTTAAACATCGAAATGTAAAATAACTAGGGTATTAATTAATCATATCATTTGTTTTTGGTAACTAATTATATTAATTATTCTATTATTTATTCGGTAAGATTGTCGATAGGTTAAAATCTTTGGGTGGAAATATAAGTCAAATCGGAAAAGTCATAAACGTACCCAGGTGTCGACCAAGATATGAGCTATAGTCAAAATAAAGTTGTGGGTTCGGAAACCCAAATGTAAATAAAATTGATTCAAGTCATGTCATAAGTTTGATGGAAATTAAATAAAAACATAATGAAAGTTTAAGACACGTGTAATGATTGATTATAATATAATGCAGATGAGATAAGAAGATGATGTATCTTTATAACATTAACTGAATGAGATAATAAATAGATTATACGAAAAAAATTTCATCTTTAATTCAGGAGACCACCGTTAAGAAGGGTTGAATGCGGAACCCAGAGAGAGTGAGTTGTGTCATGTGCTGTCAGGGGAAAGTGATACTATCTCTACTTTATGAGAAAACAACAAACACCCATGCTCAGAGACTTCAGAAAGGCTAGGAAGAACTAACACATACCAAAAAGAACAAGTTGAATACATTCAAAGCCAAATCAATAAAATTAGAATTTTGGTTGAAGATAGACAATGATGAGTAGCATGGCAGACAGTTCATATATGTGAGCAGAAGTAAAAGCCCATTAGGAGAAAAATCAAAAGCTGCCAGCCCAAAAGAAAGACATAGGAAAAAAGCAAGAACATTTCAAGAATCAACTTGAAAACCCTCCAGAATTCTTTAATAATACTACGCAAAAAATGTTTGATAGTCAAGGGGACATCAAATTTGAACAGTTTATTGAGGAAGAACTTGACACAATACTGAAAATGATTAAAAGCAGAAATATCTTTTGAAGTATGGAAAGCAGGAAAATTTGTCGACATGCTCTTTCGGTTATGAAACGCTGTCTATAAACAAGATTCACTAGAGAAATGGATAAAAAGCTCCATCCTCCTCTCCCACCGGGAAAGAAAACCATGGAATCATTGAGAATTACAGAGGCATAACTTGTAGTGCAAATTGTTTATTAGGTTTTTAACGACCTACTTCTCAATATCATCAAACCTGAAATCCAGAAAATCCTTTGGAAAAATCAGAACAGCTTTCAGAGCAATCGATCCACACCTTCACAAATTCGAACAATCAATTGAAACATCAAAGGTGTTCGATACAAAAAATATTCAGTTGTTATTTTGTTTTTCCAAGGCATTCAATTTAATATACAGAAAAAAAGGATGGAGTTAATAACAAGAGTATATGGTCTCTCCAAATAAACTCACATCACTATGAGAATACTTTAGGTTTCGTACACCCAATCGTGACATTAACCGATTTGACACTGTAACTGGTGTTTACGAGTAGATACATAGGCAATATTGGTCAAGTGGATAGAGTGTTCGCCAATGGTCAGGGAGACCAGGGTTCACTGCCAGGTAGCGTCATATCAAAGACTTTAAAAATGGTACTTGATACCTCCTTCCTTCACACTCATCAATATAAATAACGTATCAAGGGTAAAATGGAGAAATCCAGGGAATGGAGTGCTGCCCTCCCTAACATCTCGGTGTAGTAGCTATTGAAAAGGGAGCATTCTGGTCGCCCTTGACTAAAGGGAGACAACTTTACTTACAATATAGGCATCGTATCTGTTTATAATCTGCTTAGATTACCTATTAGGAATTTAAATAAATCAAATAAAAGAAAATGGATTTTCATTTTAAAAAAGGCCAGAAGCAGACGATAATCCAGAGAAATAATTCGATGCAAACAACCAAGACGATATAGAATTTTCGTAAAGGCACCAGCCCCAGTCAAATCCGTTCTGCATAGGATAAAACAACCAGCCGGAGACATTAGCGTCAACATGAACACAAATAAAACTGATATCATGTGTTTTAAACAAGGTAGAGCCATTTTCCTCTTTAGAAATAAGCCTTTGAAATTAATAGATCAATTCATATACCTTGTCAGCAATATCTCATCGACTGAAAATGGTGTCTAGATATACATAGTGAAGGCGTAGACTTCTATCAAAGGGTTACCGATAATGATAATCTGATCTTTCTGATAAAATAAAACAGTATTGCTTCAAACTGTGACTGTGTCATACCTACTGTATTGATGCAACACCTGGACACTAAGGAAACGTATGGCAAAATAGATGGGAACCACAGAAGATAACTACATGCTGTTTTGAATAAATCCAAGAATCAATTACCCCAAAATCCACAGGTGTACGGTCACTGACCTCCCATTTCACAGACTATCCAAATAAGAAACTTCTTGGACACTGCTGGTAAAGTAAAAACGAATAAATAAGTTACGTTCTATGTACCCCAACTTTCAGACGTGTAAGTAATGGCTGACCAGCAAAGACTTCGATACATAAGGTCTGTGTTGACACTAGATGCAGCCTACAGGAAGTGCCAGCGATGGATGATAGGGACAGATAGCCAGGGAAAGAAAGAGAGAAAGTGTGTGTGTGTGAAGAAACTCCTTCGTATCTGCATAGCTTATATATATATATATATATATATATATATATATATATATATATATATATAAACTATGCCAGTCTAATGTTCATAATATTATTATTTCTTAAGTTAGATACCTGCTGGGCTATTGTCGTGTAATGAATTTATCTAGTAAATTTCCTCATTTCCATTCATGTGTTTTTGTGTACGTATATATATATATATATATATATATATATATATTGATTAAGACATGTCATCGTTTAATTGCATTATACAATCCTCAAAGAACAAAAAATAAAACAGTTAGATATACATTTAAAAGTGTTCAGAAGTTTAGGCTACATTTTCTCCGTAATAAATGAGAAATTCATATGACGAAATTGTATTTATTTATCTATTTATTTATTTTTGTCTTTTCGTGAATAGACCAAGACAAGTTTTATTCGTTTCGTATGAATTACCCAATAGCGAAGGAATTGCATATTCCAAGATCTTTTATCAATGCTGAATAAGTAGAGTGTTCTTTAGAATGGAGACACAGAACAAATACGATAAAAAGCAATGAATTAATGGTTTATCTACACATTCTATTGATCAAGGATAAAATTTTCCGAAAAAGATTCTTTTATTTTTAAAATCCACAAACTCCGAGGAGTTCATGCTTTGAGTGAGTTTTGAATTTTAATATTTATTGTGTTTACACTTGTTTATACAACCTCTATGCATATTGGCTTTAATTTTTGACAAATCCTTTTAAAAACTCAGTACTTGATATATATATATGTAATATAATGGCCGAGAGATTTCGTTTTATATATCTTGCCTTTCTGTTTGATTAGGCTGAAAACCTTTCGCTTAGCCCATGGGTTAGTTGGGTGCAACATGAGCGCAGGTGTTCACGCACGCGCGGGGAGGATGAGTTATTCAGAGATGTCAAAATAAAAATCCCAGATAGGATTTGGGGATGTGAATGACGTCATGCACCGGAAGCGTGCGCGGAGGATTTTGGGAGATTTGAGAAAAGACAGAGTTGAGAAATAGACACCGAACGGGAATGGTCGACTTTCGGGACTCACTGAGGCCAGACGAATTTGTGCGCTACGGGGGCGGTCCGTGATGAGGGGCGGATGGAAAAGCCAGAATAGAAAGAATGTATATCTCTCTCCTTATGTCGAAGAACCTTTAAACTTAAAGGTAATAAAAAGTTTCGTACCTGAACAAGAAGTCGTAAGCGTTTTTCGTGTTTCGGGATTCCTATGTTCTATGTATATATGTTATGAACATTCTATGTACATTTCACATATTCATGTATGGCTATGTTACGTATATATATATATATATATATATAGAGAGAGAGAGAGAGAAGTAAAATGATCTGATTTTCATACTAAAAATGAATGTTAAATTTTGTTCAAAAATATGTTGGAGAATGTAGAATTAGTGCTTTGATTCTTTGCATTTGTTGACCAATCGTTGATTACGCGCTCTTTTTTACATTGTTTGGGATTTTGCTGTGGTACAAAACTTTAATGATCAACACCCATTTTTCAACTAGTTAGAACAATAGATAGCTCATCACTGTTTTTAATCTAATTTTCTGCCGAGATCTATCTTATAAATAAGCAATTGAATTTACATAAGAATCATTGATTCATTCTGTAAATTTACACAAAACTTTTAACTATTTTTTTCGATTGGAATTTTAAGATTCTTTTCTCTCAAACATTTAATTTCAACATCGTTTAATAATTTCAAATTGAACAAAGATAGTTTGTTTACGTACCTGAACTATTTCCCTCGCTAATATTTTTAGTTGCACCCGCTTATATATCAGCAAATAAACATATTTTCTCTCCCACATAGTGACATACTCACACAAAGATCTTTTTCACAGACAAAAAGTAGATTTTGAAACGCAAGCTTCTGTTATATAATTACGGAATAATTTTTTCGTAAATTATATTTTATCATTCAGTTTGGTTGGGCTTTGAACTATTCGGCTCTTAGTTCACGTGCATAGCATTGGGTCCAATTTACGCTCGCGCGGAAAGGATATGACAATCACAATTGTCATAATAAACCCCAGATAGCATATAGGGCTGGAGTGTGAATAATGTCATGCCCGGAAGCGATAGTCCGTAGAATTAGAAGATTTTGAAAGAGAGTCTTTTGGAAGTTGATGATTGACAGTGGACCATGCGGGAAGACAATTGAGCTTCTGCCATTAGGGCAGAGAAGGGATTTTTCTGCCAGAGAGTTGAGTTTCTACCGCTGCGGCGGCGGTTAAATTTTTCGGGTCCCGACCAGCGAAGATGAATTGTGATCGAAAAGTCCTCGAGACGTGCCGAATATTGGGGATGGTTAGCATAGTAAGAATTGTGTCTCTCTCTCTTTGTGTCACAGAACCGAAGTGAGAAATAAATAAACGGTTTGTACCTGAACAACAGAATAGCCTGTATAATTGTTTTCACCAATGTATGTGTGTATTAGAGTCCGCCTGTGTTTTTGCATATGTATATGGACTGCGGTGATTGATTATGGTTATGACTATACAGCACTTTCTCCTTGAATAATGAACTCTTCTTTTTCGCAATATGAATATTGCAGAATATTTATGATTAAACTAAGATTATCTTTTTGTCACAAGGAAGATATTTTTACCTTTTCTTTTTCAACAAAATTTCTCTTAACTTGATGAAAGAAAATTCATCAGATGTATAGATCGGTATATTATTCAATAATTTACACATTTATTCACCATATACACTAACACACAGAAACACAGGCACACACACACACACACACATATATATATATATATGATTTGAACGCTATTTCTACGTCACATGGCTTGTCAGACAATAAACGACTGAGAAGCATATCAGATTGATTAATTGATCTTAAGGTATCTCAAACCGTCTAGTGTTATTTTATATCTCGGAGTTATGACTTTTAAAGTTGAATTGAACTGTATTCAGACATTGGATCCTAGCTCAGCCAAGGATTGGCAACGTAAAACGCGAAATTTTGGGTATTTATTTTGATTTTATTATTTCATTCTACGGTGAAAATATTTTAATAATATTTGGCATTTTTTGGTGTAAAACCCAGGAACAAATTGTTTATGCTTAACGGTAATTATATATATATATATATATATATATATATATATATATATATATATATATGTAGTGTGTTCAGTACACAATTAAGAGATTGATAAAAAAAATGTATCCAGTCTTTCCCTTAGAAAGGTGGCCTTGGAATCGCGAATAACTGCAGAGGCATAACTCTTCCATTTATTGTGGCTAAGGTTTATGGCTCTTCTTTTCAATCACATGAAACCTGAAATCGAGAAACAACCTTTGAAAAATCAGAACGGCTTCCGGAGAAATCTATCCACAACATCACAGATCCTAACATCCGTTGAATTATTGGAGTATGTGCAAAAAGAACTCCAGGTGACACTCTAGTTTGTTGATTTTTCGCAAGTCATTTGACTCCATACACAACGGGAAGATGGAAGAAATACTTCTAACTTATGGTCTCCTGAAAAAATTATTACAGCCATAATGAAGCTCTATAGAAAAACTAAAGTAAATGTTCTCTCACTAGATGCTAAAACACTCCTTCGACATTGTTGCTGGAGTTCTGCAAGGTCATATATTAAAACCATATCTGTTTATAATCTGCCTAAACTACGAACTTAGAATGTCGAAATATCTAATAAATATGACTTTACTCTAAAAAAGCAAGGATTCTGATGATATCCAGCAGAAACTATTATGATCTTAAACTATGCTGATGACTGTTATACAGAGAAGAATAAATGCTTGATATATTGATTCAGTTCCAGTATCCGGTGCTAATGGATACATACAAAAACAGTACAGTAAGTTACGAATAATTAACGAGAGAAATTAAAAGAAATAGAGAAGGGTCAAAATCTTGTATAGCAAAACGAAGTAAGATCAATCCGAATATTAATCAATTTATTAAATCAACAATCGAATTCTTCAAATCGAAGGCTATTTATGGCTATAGGCCAGTCAATTTGGTAGAGTGGTGAAGGGGTGTTTAGCCACTCAACAACAATGACATAGCGCTTCTGACAAATTCACTAGCCCAAGCCGAACCTCTTCCGAGTACTCTGGAGAAGGCAGCAAGAGGCATTGGCCTCCTCGTGAACGCAGACAAAACGGAGAACGTGTTTTAATCGAGAAGAAGTCTACACTTGAAATTAGTGGACAAATTCACGTACCAAGTGTTATTATACGCCAAACGAAAGCGTGGACTGCTATCGATAGACTATCAATCGTATAGGAGTCTGATCTCCCCAATAAATTCAAACTGAATTTCTTCCAAGCAGTGGTTGTGTCAATACTACCGTACGGATGCACCACATGGATGCTAACAAAACGTATGGAGAAAAATCAAGACGGGAACCGGACAAAAATTCTGCGAGCTATATGGAACAAATCCTTAAGGCAAAAGCCCACTAATCCACAGCTATACGACCACTCACATCCCATCTCTATATCCATCCAAATAATATGAACAAGATATCCTAGGAGAAACAAGAATGAACTCATAAGTGATGTTCTCCAATTGACTCCTTTACATGGACGTGCCAGTGTGGGTACACCACAAGAAATTACTTCAACAGCTCTGATCGGACACCGGATGTTGTGTAGAAGACCGACAGGGAAAGATGAATGATAGAGATGAATAGAGACAGAGACAGAGAGACTCAGGGAAATCTGTGCTAGTAACATGACAAAATTATATATATATATATATATATATATACTGATTTAAGCGTTGCATATTTTAAATTTGACAATTCAAATGTTACTTTTTATAAGTTTTCTTTTTTTTTATTTTGACAATCAATTTACAAATTTACAAAAAAAATTGTTTTATAAACCTTAGAAAATACGCTTTAAAAAAGATTAGATAAGTTTGCATACTGATTTTTGCGTTAAATGTTTCCTGGACTATCTAATTATTATTGAGTTAAATGTTTCATAGACTATTTAATTATTATTACCCAATACTAAAATCTTCTCTGAAAACCTTTCTAAAATTCGGATTCAAGAATAAAGAATACTTTCAAGTTGATTAGTATATAAAAATTAAGTCTTAGAAATTTGTCAAAGCCATTTAATTTCACTTGTTTACAATATATTTTCATTGTGTGTGCGTTGGTGAGTGCTTTTGAATGCGTGCATGTGCACGTGATTCACAACATGCATGAGTGTGGGGTGGTTTGTAAGTTCAAGCATATTAAAAAAGCTATAAAAATACTCCCTTTAATTATTTTCATAGATTATGCAAATTATTTTATAGATTACCTTTTTCATTTATTTACTTATCAATACTCATATTAATACTCGCTTCATTTCAAAAAAAAAAAAAAAAAATACGGTTGATTTTGACCACTTCGAATCTTTCTTTCTTTCTTTCTTTCTTTCAGTTGAAGCAGACGATAAGTATCTGAACTATAGTGTCATCACTTATGTTGTTTCTTTTTTTTTTATTTTATTTTCTGACAAACGTATGTTACGTTGTGATTTCTTTTTCAATCCTTTCTTTCCATACAATCAAAACGGAATGGTGCGTTATTCCTCCGAGGTAATGACAGGCTGTTACATTCAAACATACGCGTTTATTCTATTGATATCATAGATTATTCTATAACGAGCTCCGCCAGGCAATTTTTACACAAGAGCCACTAGATGAGCTACACCAGAGTGCAAGAGTAGAGAATGAAAATAATATTAAAGTTTGTGATTTGTTGAAGCTAAGCGCTGATTTGGTTTGAGGACACATGTCACAACGATATTTTCGAACGATTCCGCTCAAACGAATCGCGATTTGAATGCAACTTGTGATGCAACTTTATTCAACAGAGAAATAAACGATAAAAGAAAACACTTTGAACGATATTACAGCGATAATAAAAAGCACAAGAAAATAAATGGATTCAACGTTTACAAACACTAACTTGAAATGAATTTTACATAAAACTGCATGGTGCTACACTCAAATAGGATGACCTGATTTGGGATGTCACATAAATCTATAAACAAACAAATCAAACAGTAGCGATTAATTTCAAACACACCCCTTCCGGGCATAATATCTTCATCTCATCATCATGTCGTTCTGCTAGCACGGATTTCCCTAACTCTCTCACTCGCCATTAGTCTTTATCGTCCTTTGCTTTCGGCAGGTCTTCTATACTACGTTCTGTGCCCGCACAGAGCTGTTGTAGATAAGTTCTAGCTGGTCATCCAATACTTACTCGTCCGTGTGAAGAGGTCCATTGGAGAACGTCGCTTTTGAATTAGTTCTAACTTCTTCAGCAGTGTTCCGCTTGTTTTGTTGATCTAATTTGGATGGTTTTCGAGATGGTTGGCAGGTGGCTGTACAGCTACTATTTTGTAGGATATTGCTTCCAGGATTTATTCAGTATAGCACGTAGCATTTGAGAAGGAGTCCGTCTAAAAAACCAAGGCATTTAGATCCATACACAGAGGGAAGATATACCGCGTAACTTTTTTTCTTTTTACACGGAAACCACTTTGAGGGGGACAAAAAACACACAGAAAAGTCATTTAAAAAATTCAAATTACAGTTCAGTGTAATCTTTTTTTTATTTACTTTTCACTGAATAGTTAGCAGATAGTCAAAAACAGAGGGGGACAGAAAAATCGTTATTTTTTAAAAAATTTTTCTCCTTTCTCTTCACCCGTTGAAGTATGTTTGTTTGTTTGTTTTCTTTTTTGCTTATGCAAATTCGCCCGGAATAAGGTTTTTCCGAAGTCTTGCAATGAATTGGTTTTCAACGCACATGTAGAGAAATCGGTCACTCGTTCAAAAAAAAAAAAAAAAAAAAATTGACGAGATTGTCTTTTTTTGGGGGGGGTATTCACAAGAAGGGAAAAAGTAGGGTTTACTCCCAATTTGGAGATTTTCTTTTGAGGTTTGTTGTTTTAGTCAAGCAAAAAACGTTCTTGTGTAGCGTTTTTACAACACTAATTTTTTCGTCGCCGTGAGGTGGTATTATCAAATCCGAGTATGTGGCTTTTCTACGCGTAAATTCTTTCGAATCCTCGTGTCATCATTGCTGTGGTCTTCAGATAAGAACAACTCAAACAACGGGTGATAGGTAAACGTTATTGTATTAGCAGAAAAAGGAAGTCATACAAAGGAAGTACTAGCCGTGCTCGGCTTGCAGCCCGTCTGTCAGATGTCTCGTAAGGAACGAGAAGTTGTCTCCCTTTATTTCCTGCAAATTACAGGAAGGCACAAGGCCTTAATTTTTTCGGCAAGACTTCCAAAAAAAATTCTACAAAAAAACAAAGTCTTACCGAGATAACAATTTTCAACAGTTGTAACAAGTAATCCAATAATAACCAAGTAAATTAGCACTTTTCGTCAAAAAATAGAGAAGTTTTCTCCCTTTATTTCCTGTAAAATACAATACAGGAAGGCACAAGGCCTTAAGTTTTATGGGGGAGGGGAAGGGTGCGGTCTTGCAATAACTATGTTTTAACTAGTGGGACCTAGCTAGCCTCATTCGCCGACCCATTCAACAATAAAATATATAGTCATTCATCCGTCGCCATGCGCGCTGCTGTCACCAAAATACCACATTTGCTCGATGAAGAAAGAACCTACTTAAAATCCCGAGAGTGATGCATGACTTTATTTACAAATTGAGATTTTTACAAATGAATTCATATGATGGGGATGGGAGAAAAAACCCCGAAATATATACAGAAACAAAGGAAAAATCCCCCGTTTGGTTGCCCTCCCATCCCACCGTCTATAAAATTGGAGGCCGACTGTTTTCCGGGGCGAAAAGAACCGAAAACAAGCCGGATCTACCCTAGGTGGGGCAGGGATCCTAATCTACAGGGGTCAAAGGAAATAAGGGGTCGGGCGCGGTATGGGTTGATTCAAACAGGTAATATGATTTTTATACACATGAATGTTCAAGATCTTCAGTAAAGGCGGGCTGGGATACGGGTTAAGGTACAAAAATAATGGGGATGGGGAAGATCTTGAATACTAATGACTAGATGACGGGGACAACATACTGCTAACTTGGTTACAAGGGAAAAAACATTGCCTACTTACCGGGGGTGGGGTCCCGAAGGACCCATACCGTAGAAGCCATGAGCGGGCAGAGGAGGGAAGGATGACTCCAACGTTGCCCCCTTTCGCACGACGAGGCTCGCTGCATTCACCCACCTTCTGCTGAATGTTATGCGATCCAAGCGTTTTCTATCGCATCTGATTTTGACCCTCAGCAGATGCCGAAAATACAAAAGCAGATCACGATGAGAAAAGTTTGCATCGTCATACAATCCCTTGTTTCGCGTAGTCCAAATCACCATTCGAGCTACACCAAGAATCGCGAGAAACACCACACGCTTCTCACCCTGAAACGAAGGAAGAACGTTGTCCACGACGTAACCAACGTCGAGCAGCACGAGCTGCTTGGGTTCGATGCGAGCCGTCCACTCCCCGACGTGATCCCAAAACGGGCGAACTCGCTCGCAATAGTAGAAGGCGTGCTCAGCCGTTTCTTCTAATCCACTGCTGCAGGATGGACAATCGGGCATGTCTGCCAGGCCCGCCTTGTAGTTCAAGCCGAAAAGGGGTAACGCATTCCGTACAAGTCGCCAGGTGAGCGAGAACTCGGAGTTGTTCAAGAAGCTCGATCCTGGCGCCCAATTCCAGTGAGAGCGGATCTCCTCCGCCGTCCAGCCTCGCCGCTCGCTAAGAGGATCAGAAGCGGAACCCGCCACTAACTCCCGATATAGCTCTTTCCGAGGCCGTGAAAGGTCACAGGACCCAAGAAGGTTACGAAGGGCCTTTCGGCACTCGCGGACAAACAGTGCTTCGCCCAAAGGCATACGTCGACCTTCAGCCTTTGGGTCTGAGTTGAGGCGAGGAAAAGTCCAACTCGCCTTTCGTCTCCACACTGCGTCCCCCGTCAAGGACCGGCCCAGGTATGCAAGTCTTTCAGCAAGCCAGTGGCTCTCCAGATCAGGCATACCCAGACCCCCGTTGCGTGTATGTTGGATACAGACCTGCCTACGGACCATCGGCCTTGCACCTCACCAGAGCAATCTGGAGAGGGATTGTTGCAGTGCCAACCGACGTGCCTTAGGCAGAGGAAGTACAGCCAATCGGTAAAGGATCAGAGGGAAAACGTACGTGGCGCACGCCTCCGCCCTGCCCTTTAAGGACAACCTCCTTGAAAGCCAGATTCCCACCTGAGCATTCACCTTGGTTTGTACTTCCAACCAATTTCGCTCCAGTTGGAGGTCGGGCCCGAACCACACCCAAAGGATGCGGACGGGTCCTTCACTCCAGCGGAAGGGCCCCGGAAGAGTATTGCTACCCCTTCAAGCACCGAGCCGCAAACCTTCGCTTTTGTCAAAATTGACCTTGGCTCCTGCGATCCGCTCGTACTCGACAACCGCCTCTTTCACAGCCTTTATATCCAAACGGCGGGACACAAACACTGTGATGTCATCAGCGAACGGGGAAACCCTTGCAGCAAGGCTGCTAACAAAAGGTATACCGCGCAGGGACGGACTTGTCCTCTCATCCCTAAGCCTGCGCAGGAGGGGCTCCAACGCGAGGACATAGAGAAGAGGAGACAACGGGCAGCCCTGCCGGACCGAACGCTCGATCGCGAATACCTCCGAACGCCTTCCGTTCACCTGCACCACTGCCTGAGGGTTATGGTACATCATACTAATCCATCTGCGGAACTCCGGTTTGAATCCGGCAGTCTCCAAAACAGACGCCAAGAACCGATGGTCAACCCTATCGAAGGCCTTGGACTGATCTAAACTGATCAGCGCGGCTTCAGTGTCGTCTTCTATCCCCTCTAGAACCTCGCGAATCAAGTGCAGATTGTCCTGGATCGATCTTCCCTTCACAGCAAAGGTCTGTTCGGGGCCGATCAGATCACTGATGACACGCTGTAAAAGATTCGCCAAGGCCCGGGCCAAAATCTTTAACTCTGCGTTAAGCAGAGTTATGGACCTGTAGTCATCTAAGCCCTCCCCAACATGCTGGCCACCATTCTTCAGCAATGTGATCACGCCCTTAGTAACGCAGCCAGGGATCACTCCCTGGGCGAACCAATGGTTGAACACATCCGTCAGAATAGGGACAAACATGTGCGACATCCTCAAGTACACTTCGTAGGGCAAACCATCTAGTCCCGGCGACTTGTTGAGGCCGACCTGCTTCAACGCATCACGGACTTCGCATTCAGTAACCAAACCCCCGCAGCTAGCCGCTTCAGCCACCCCAAGGCGGGGGAAGTCGGCAAGATAGCTACGAAACTCCCGGATCGGGAGATCAGGGCAGCGGGCAAAGCGATCCCGAAAGTGCGCCCGAAAGGCATCACGCATCTCACGACCTGATCGCAGCAGTCGCCCGTCCGCAGTCTTGACAGACGCGATGTACCGATCGGGGAACCTTCGCACTTCTTCTTCACGCGCAGTTGCGTTCGATTTCACAGCTTCGTTGAGAACTCTATTTAGCCTAGATCTAACTACGAATCCCTTGTAGCGCTCGCTACTCTCACGCTCAAGGTCCCTCCTAGCTAGCTCTACACCTAGGGAGTCCCCCCCAGCCACCGCCCGGGAAATTCTATCTTCTATAGACTTCGCCTCCTTGGCCTTATCTAGGCTGAGCTGTTGACCGTATTTGGTGGCGAAGTTTCTAATCCTATATTTCAGAGAAACCCACCACCTATTCCCGGTAACCGCCCCCACTAACGCCCGCTGAATTAGGGATTCTAGCCGGTCCCGGAAGTCCCGTATCTCCAGTAAGGAGGTATTGAACTTCCAGTAGCGGGTTAGACTAGGTCTATTGGCTAACCGCAGACTGACCCTAACAAGCTTATGGTCAGTCCACGCTATCAGGTGGAACGTGGGACAACTAACGAAATCAATGTCAGCTCGTCTAACTAACACTCTGTCCAAGTAGGAAGCTACTTTGGCAGAGGGCGAGCTATCTAGCCACGTCCACATCTCCCGCCTTGGGTGATCAAGACGAAACCTGTCGACGAGACCGTGACGAGTCACGAAGCCGACAAGGCTGCTATCACACCTTCCCGCACGCCTAGCTCCCCGACCGACCTTATCTATCTTGGGATCAAGGATCGCATTCCAATCACCCATTAATACTAGCCGCTTCGTATCGTCCAGGAACGGCGCCAACCGACGAAAAAAGGAAACCCTCTCCGCAGCGATATTGGATGCATAAACCGCAACCAGACGAAACTTGAAACTTTTCACGGCAACATCGGCCACAACCAGCCGGTCCCCGTCACTTGCAAAAACAACGTCAACATCAGCATCAAGGCTGCGTCCAACTAGCAAAGAGACCCCAGCGCTGATGCGGCTGCCGTATGCTGAGAAAACGTTAAAGTCGCTTTCCAGCACCCGACAGTCGGCATCGCAAGTGTAGTGGGTCTCCTGCACTGCAGCAACATACTCCGAGGTTCCTGAGTTCACCAAGCAAGCGCGCACACTTGCTTGAATCCCTCAGTCCCCTCACATTCAAACTGGCAAGGTTTAAAGCCATCAATCCAATTTACCTTACTCAGTGTCGACTACGGGCCGGAAATCCTTGGGTGTGAGGATGCCGACAGCCTGACGCAGGGAACCGGTGCCGAGTTCAGTTGTCACCCGGTTGTCCCAGGTGATTCCGCCGACATCTATCGGGAACAGCAGCTTTAGGTATCTGTAAAGGGACGGGTGAACCAAAATAGGGACCCTGCCCGAACAAAAAGGAATACATTTTTTTAGGGAGGAGTGCTCCAACTCCGCCAGCTTTATGCCCGTATCAGTCTGACAGACCGTACTCAAGAACTTCCATACGCCCTTGGTACGGTCGCCAGCTGACCGGACAAAAGTGGTCACCATGGCTGCACTCCTAAAATTCACAGGGTTTGAAACATTTAAGTTCTGGATTTTTTCCAGGCTCAGCAGCGGCTTTAGTGCCTTTCGAAGCTGGAAGTCACCGACTGCTTCCAGCTCTACTGAGCACAAAGCCGCTGCCTGCTGGATCTGTTTTATAGTTAGCTGATTTTTCCCCTCCAGCCGATTTGGTGTTTTTTTTTTTTGCTGGCAGGAGGGTCTTGTTTCTGTCTGGCCGGAAAGAGCTCCTGAGACACTATTGATGAGGGGCTCAGTGATGGAAGGGAATGTGTCCTGGTCAGGTTCAGGGGCTGGGACCGGTCCGCGGATTGGGACCCTGGCAGTGGGATTTGATAGGGTCGGTGATATTTTTTGAGGCAATGTTCTTGTTGGGGTAAAAGGGTGACAATTTGACGAGGGGGTTGTGTGGTTTGTAGGATTTGAGGGAGGTGAAAGGGTGGTGGAGGTAGAGGTGGAGGAGTTGGTTTTTCTTGTGGTTGAGAGGAGGGACCTGCCTTGGATTGTTCGGGGCATATTTTTTTTGCGGTCCCCTCCCCACTGTCCCTTCTCCTCTTCAGATTCACACTAGTTTCCATCTCTTCCGGGGCGTTTATTTTGTTTTTCTTTTTGTGTTTTTTAGGAGATGTTAAGGGTACAGTTGGTGTCTTTGGTGTTGTTGTTGTTGAAGGTCTGGGTGATGCTGCTGGTGCCGATGTTTCTGGTGCGGGTGTTGCTGGTGTTGCTGATCCCGGAGTTACAGGTGGTTCTGGTGATACTTTTGCTGCTACTACTGCTACTGCTGCTGCCTGGGCCTTTTTTTGAGGAGGCGATGAGCTTTTTTCCCCCTGCTTAGGGGACCCCTTCCTCTTTCTGGCCACTTCCGTCCAGCCCTCTTGATTACTGGATTTGGGCTGGGCTGGACCCGTGCCCTTGGCCTCCGTTTCTTTGTTGATTGTGGTGGTGGTGGCCGCTGCGTCCCCCGTTGTTGTTGTTGTTGTTGTTGTTAACGTGACTTTTTCTCTGTTTTCAGGGCGCTGGGGGCAAAACTTGGCGATGTGGCCAATTTGTTTACACCCCCAGCACCTGGGGCGTCTTCCCTCCACCAACACAATCATCTGCCGATCCCCGCAAATTAACGTCTCCGGGATGGCTTTGAAGCCATCCCTTGTTAGGCACAGCCGGAAGGCATAGTCCCCGTAGGCTGTCCCGGCCGGGGATCTGAGGAGGTTAAACTCCTCAACCTGGCCAAAGGCACTTAAATATGCTGCCAGGACCTCCCCAGTAATAATGGCCGGGACATTGCAGACCGTGACGCGGAGCCTACGGGTGCCTTGATATTCCGGCTGCAGCCTGAAGTGTTTTGTAATTATGTCCTTTTCAGCTGTTTTGGCCGCTTGTTGTTCCGTGGGAAGCAGGACATCCCATGTGGCAAAACTTTTTCTACAGAAGTACTGGCATGGGATGCCTGACTTCCTCAACAGCTCTTCAAATGAGTCTTTATTAAGCCCCACCAGCCTTTTTGTTTTAAGGTCGGAAACGACAAGCGAGAGGACTCTTGGTGTTACTTTCTCTGCTATTTCCGGGATGGGCAGTATCTCATTGCCCTTAAAATATTGGGCATATCTGCCCACCCGGTCTTTTTCATAATCGTCCGCTCCTCTCTGCTGGCCCTTCCAGGCTGTGGGGCTTTTCTGGGCCGGCGGTATCGGACTGTCTTGGCTTTGTGTATCAGCGGGGATCGGCAGCGAAGGCCAATTTGCCCCTATTAGGCTCTGACTTCTTGGTTCGTCACTTTTTTTGGGGGTCGAATTTATTGGGATCGTTGTTGCCCCCTCCATGGCTGCGGTAAATTTCGCAGCCAGGAGGGTAAAATCAACCTCCACCTAAAGCTAGTATGGAGGGGGGGTTCTACTTTTGACTGAAAGATTTAGAATTTTTTTAAATAAAAAGAAAAAATACAAGTGTAACAAGAAGACACTACACAAAATAAAAATAGGTAGAACCCCTGGAAAGGCAACAAAACCAAACAAAAATGTAAATAATATATTCCGACTTTAAAACAATAAAACAAGAGTCGGCTAACAAGTGACAAAAACAAGTAAAGCAAACAAGTTAGTCACAATCAAGGAATTCTCGGCAAGACTTCCAAAAAAAATTCTACAAAAAAACAAAGTCTTACCGAGATAACAATTTTCAACAGTTGTAACAAGTAATCCAATAATAACCAAGTAAATTAGCACTTTTCGTCAAAAAATAGAGAAGTTTTCTCCCTTTATTTCCTGTAAAATACAATACAGGAAGGCACAAGGCCTTAAGTTTTATGGGGGAGGGGAAGGGTGCGGTCTTGCAATAACTATGTTTTAACTAGTGGGACCTAGCTAGCCTCATTCGCCGACCCATTCAACAATAAAATATATAGTCATTCATCCGTCGCCATGCGCGCTGCTGTCACCAAAATACCACATTTGCTCGATGAAGAAAGAACCTACTTAAAATCCCGAGAGTGATGCATGACTTTATTTACAAATTGAGATTTTTACAAATGAATTCATATGATGGGGATGGGAGAAAAAACCCCGAAATATATACAGAAACAAAGGAAAAATCCCCCGTTTGGTTGCCCTCCCATCCCACCGTCTATAAAATTGGAGGCCGACTGTTTTCCGGGGCGAAAAGAACCGAAAACAAGCCGGATCTACCCTAGGTGGGGCAGGGATCCTAATCTACAGGGGTCAAAGGAAATAAGGGGTCGGGCGCGGTATGGGTTGATTCAAGCAGGTAATATGATTTTTTATACATATGAATGTTCAAGATCTTCAGTAAAAGCGGGCTGGGATATGGGTTAAGGTACAAAAATAATGGGGATGGGGAAGATCTTGAGAACTAATGACTAGGTGACGGGGACAATGACTGACAACATACTGCTAACTAGGTTACCAGGGAAAAAAGCTTTGCCTACTTACCGGGGGTGGGGTCCCGAAGGACCCGTACCGTAGACGCCATGAGCGGGCAGAGGAGGGAAGGATGACTCCAACGTTGCCCCCTTTCGCACGACGAGGCTCGCTGCATTCACCCACCTTCTGCTGAATGTTATGCGATCCAAGCGTTTTCTATCGCATCTGATTTTGACCCTAAGCGAATGCCTAAAGTACAAAAGCAGATCACGATGAGAAAAGTTTGCATCGTCATACAATCCCTTGTTTCGCGTAGTCCAAATCACCATTCGAGCTACAGCTAGGATCGCGAGAAACACCACACGCTTCTCACCCTGAAACGGAGGAAGAACGTTGTCCACGACGTAACCAACGTCGAGCAGCACGAGCTGCTTGGGTTCGATGCGAGCCGTCCACTCCCCGACGTGATCCCAAAACGGGCGAACTCGCTCGCAGTAGTAGAAGGCGTGCTCAGCCGTTTCTTCTAAGCCACTGCTGCAGCGAGGGCAATCAGGCATGTCTGCCAGGCCCACCTTGTAGTTCAAGCCGAAAAGGGGTAACGCATTCCGTGCAAGTCGCCAGGTGAGCGAGAACTCGGAGTTGTTCAAGAAGCTCGATCCTGGCACCCAATTCCAGTGAGAGCGGATCTCCTCCGCCGTCCAGCCTCGCCGCTCGCTAAGAGGATCAGAAGTGGAACCCACCACTAATTCCCGATATACCTCTTTCCGAGGCCGTGAAAGGTCACTGGACCCAAGAAGGTTACGAAGGGCCTTTCGGCACTCGCGGACAAACAGTGCTTCGCCCAAAGGCTTACGTCGACCTTCAGCCTTTGGGTCTGACTGGAGGCGAGGAAAAGACCGACTCGCCTTTCGTCTCCACACTGCGTCCCCCGTCAAGGACCGGCCCAGGTATGCAAGTCTTTCAGCAAGCCAGTGGCTCTCCAGATCAGGCATACCCAGACCCCTGTTGCGTGTACGTTGGATACAGACCTGCCTACGGACCCTCGGCCTTGCACCTCCCCAGAGCAATCTGGAGAGGGATTGTTGCAGTGCCAACCGACGTGCCTTAGGCAGAGGAAGTACAGCCAATCGGTAAAGGATCAGAGGGAAGACGTACGTGACGCACGCCTCAGCTCTGCCCTTTAAAGACAACCTCCTTGAAAGCCAGATTCCCACCTGAGCATTCACCTTGGTTTGTACTTCCAACCAATTTCGCTCCAGTTGGAGGTCGGGCCCGAACCACACCCCGAGGATGCGGACGGGTCCTTCACTCCAGCGGAAGGGCCCCGGAAGAGTATTGCTACCGCTCCAAGCACCAAGCCGCAAACCTTCGCTTTTGTCAAAATTGACCTTGGCTCCTGCGATCCGTTCGTACTCGACAACCGTCTCTTTCACAGCCTTTATATCCAGACGGCGGGACACAAAGACTGTGACGTCATCAGCGAACGCGGAAACCCTTGCAGCAAGGCTGCTAACAAAAGGTATACCGCGCAGGGACGGACTTGTCCTCTCATCCCTAAGCCTGCGCAGGAGGGGCTCCAACGTGAGGACATAGAGGAGAGGAGACAACGGGCAGCCCTGCCGGACCGAACGCTCGATCGCGAATACCTCCGAACGCCTTCCGTTCACCTGCACCACTGCCTGAGGGTTATGGTACATCATACTAATCCATCTGTGGAACTCCGGTTTGAATCCGGCAGTCTCCAAAACAGACGCCAAGAACCGATGGTCGACCCTATCGAAGGCCTTGGACTGATCTAAACTGATCAGCGCGGCTTCCGTGTCGTCTTCTATTCCCTCTAGGACCACGCGAATCAAGTGCAGATTGTCCTGGATCGATCTTCCCTTCACAGCAAAGGTCTGTTCGGGGCCGATCAGATCACTGATGACACGCTGTAAACGATTCGCCAAGACCCGGGCCAAAATCTTTAACTCTGCGTTAAGCAGAGTTATGGGCCTGTAGTCATCTAAGCCCTCCCCAACATGCTTGCCACCTTTCTTCAGCAATGTGATCACGCCCTTGGTAACGCAACCAGGGATCACTCCCTGGGTGAACCAATGGTTGAACACATCCGTCAGAATAGGCACAAACATGTGCGACATCCTCAAGTACACTTCGTAGGGCAAACCATCTAGTCCCGGCGACTTGTTGAGGCCGACCTGCTTCAACGCATCACGGACTTCGCATTCAGTAACCAAACCCTCGCAGCTAGCCGCTTCAGTCACCCCAAGGCGGGGGAAGTCGGCAAGATAGCTACGAAACTCCCGGATCGGGAGATCAGGGCAGCGGGCAAAGCGATCCCGAAAGTGCGCCCGAAAGGCATCACGCATCTCACGACCCGATCGCAGCAGTCGCCCGTCCGCAGTCTTGACAGACGCGATGTACCGATCGCGTTCGATTTCACAGCTTCGTTGAGAACTCTATTTAGCCTAGATCTAACTACGAATCCCTTGTAGCGCTCGCTACTCTCACGCTCAAGGTCCCTCCTAGCTAGCTCTACACCTAGGGAGTCCCCCCCAGCCACCGCCCGGGAAAGTCTATCTTCTATAGCCTTCGCCTCCTTGGCCTTATCTAGGCTGAGCTGTTGACCGTATTTGGTGGCGAAGTCTCTAATCCTATATTTCAGAGAAACCCACCACCTATTCCCGGTAACCGCCCCCACTAACGCCCGCTGAATTAGGGATTCCAGCCGGTCCCGGAAGTGCCGTATCTCCAGTAAGGAGGTATTGAACTTCCAGTAGCCGGCTAGACTAGGCCTATTGACTAACCGTAGACTGACCCTAACAAGCTTATGGTCAGTCCACGCTATCAGGTGGAACGTGGGACAACTAACGAAATCAATGTCAGCTCGTCTAACTAACACTCTGTCCAAGTAGGAACCTACTTTGGCTATCTAGCCACGTCCACATCTCCCGCCCTGGGTGATCAAGACGAAACCTGTCGACGAGACCGTGACGAGTCACGAAGCCGACAAGGCTGCTATCACACCTTCCCGCACGCCTAGCTCCCCGCCCGACCTTATCTATCTTGGGATCAAGGATCGCATTCCAATCACCCATTAAGACTAGCCGCTTCGTATCGTCCAGGAAAGGCGCCAACCGACGAAAAAAGGAAATCCTCTCCGCAGCGATATTGGACGCATAAACCGCAACCAGACGAAACTTGAAACTTTTCACGGCAACATCGGCCACAACCAGCCGGCCCCCGTCACCTGCAAAAACAACGTCAACATCAGCATCAAGGCTGCGTCCAACTAGCAGAGAGACCCCAGCGCTGATGCGGCTGCCGTATGCTGAGAAAACGTTAAAGTCGCTTTCCAGCACCCGACAGTCGGCATCGCAAGTGAAGTGGGTCTCCTGCACTGCAGCAACATCCACTCCGAGGTTCCTGAGTTCACCAAGCAAGCGCGCACACTTGCTTGAATCCCTCAGTCCCCTCACATTCAAACTGGCAACGTTTAAAACCATCAATCTCTTACCTTACTCAGTGTCGACTACGGGCCGGAAATCCTTGGGTGTGAGGATGCCGACAGCCTGACGCAGGGAACCGGTACCGAGTTCAGTTGTCACCCGGTTGTCTCTGGTGATTCCGCCGACATCTATGGGGAACCGCAGTTTTAGGGACATGTAAAGGGACGGGTGAACCAAAATTGGGACCCTGCCCGAACAAAAAGGAATACATTTTTTAAGGGAGGAGTGCTCCAACTCCGCCAGCTTTATGCCCGTATCAGTCTGACAGACCGTACTCAAGAACTTCCATACGCCCTTGGTACGGTCGCCAGCTGACCGGACAAAAGTGGTCACCATGGCTGCACTCCTAAAATTGACAGGATTTGAAACATTTAGGTTTTGTATTTTTTCAAGGCTCAGCAGCGGCTTTAGTGCCTTTCGTAGCTGGAAGTCACCGACTGCTTCCAGCTCTACTGAGCACAAAGCCGCTGCCTGCTGTATTTGGGTGATTGTCAGTTCTTTTTCGCCCTCCTGCCGATTTACTTTTTTTTTACTGGCAGGAGGGTCTTGTTTTCGTTTTGACGGGAAGAGTTCTTGTGAGGATATGCTAGTGGGACTGAGTGAGAGAAGAGATGGAGTTCTGGTTAAGTTTAGGGGCTGGGACCGGTCTGCTGATTGTGACCTTGGGAGTGGGATTTGGTAGGGTCGGTGATATTTCTTGAGGCACTGTTCTTTTTGGGGTGAGAGGGTGAAAATTTGATATGGTGGTTGTGTGGGTTGTAGGATTTGAGGGGGTGGAAAGGGTGGTGGAGGTAGAGGTGGAGGAGTTGGTTGCTTTTGCGGTTGAGAGGAGGGACCTGCCTTGGGTTGTTCGGGGCATATTTTTTTTGCGGTCCCCTCCCCGCTGTCCCTTCTCCTCTTCAAATTAAAGTTGGTTTCCATCTCTTCCGGGGCGTTTGGTTTATTTTTCTTTTTTTGTTTTTTCGGAGATGTCTTCGGTGTTGTTGTTGCAGGTCTGGGTGATATTGCTGGTGCCAATGTTACTGGTGCGGGCGTTGCTGGAGTCTCTGTTGCTGGTGTGGCTGGTTTCGGAGTTATACGTGGTTCTGATGTTGGTGTTGCTTTTGCTGCTACTACTGCTGCTGCTGCTGCTGTTTGGGCCTTTTTTTGAGGAGGGGATGAGGTTTTTTCCCCCTGCTTCGGGGACCCCCTCCTCTTTCTGGCCACTTCCGTCCAGCCCTCTTGATTGCTGGGTTTGGGCTGGGCTGGACCCGGGCCCTTGGCCTCCGCCTCCTTGTTGACTGTGTTGGTGGTGGTGGCCGCTGCGTCCCCCGTTGTTGTTGTTGTTGTTGTTAACATGACTTTTTCTCTGTTTTCAGGGCGCTGGGGCAAAACTTGGCGATGTGGCCAATTTGCTTACACCCCCAGCACCTGGGCGTCTTCCCTCCACCAACACAATCATCTGCCGATCCCCGCAGATTACTGTCTCCGGGATGGCTTTGAAGCCATCCCTTGTTAGGCACAGCCGGAAGGCATAGTCCCCGTAGGCTGTCCCGGCCGGGGATCTGAGGAGGTTGAACTCCTCAACCTGGCCAAAGGCACTTAAGTATGCTGCCAGGACCTCCCAGTAATAATGGCCGGGACATTGCAGATCGTGACGCGGAGCCTACGGGTGCCTTGATATTCCGGCTGTAGCCTGAAGTTCTTCGTAATTATGTCTCTTTCTGCTGCCTTCGCCGCTTGTTGTTCTGTGGGAAACAGGACATCCCATGTTGCGAAACTTTTTCTACAGAAGTACTGGCATGGGATGCCTGACTTCCTCAGCAGCTCTTCGAAAGAATCTTTATTGAGCCCCACCAGCCTTTTTGTTTTAAAGTCGGAAACGACCAGCGAGAGGACTCTTGGTATTATCTTGTCAGCTATTTCCGGGATGGGCAGTATCTCATTGCCCTTAAAGTATTGGGCATATCTGCCCACCCGGTCCTTCTCATAGTCTGCCGGTCCCCTCTGCTGGCCTTTCCAGGCTGTGGGGCTTTTTTGAGCCGGCTGTATTGGGCTGTCCTGGCTATCATTTGTTTCTTGGGATTCGGCGGGGATCGGCAACGAAGGCCAATTTGCCCCTATCAGGCTTTGTGTCTTTGTCGAATTAGTTGGAGTTGTTGCCCCCTCCATGGCTGCGAAAAAATAATAGCAGCCAGGAGGGTATGATTAAACCTCCAACCGTAGCTTAGTAAGGAGGGGGGGGTTCTACAGTTTTAACAGGAAGAATGTCAAATAAAAGAAATAAAACAAGTAAGACACCACACAAAATTAAAAACAGGTAGAACCCCTGAAAATCAAAAAGTAAATAGTAAGGCAACAAAATAAAATCCGACTAACAATGAAAACAAAAAAGTCGGATAACAAGTGACTAAAACAAAACAAGTCAGTCGACAAAACAAAGAGTTCTCGGTAAGACTTGAAAAAAATTAAAGTTCAAACAAAGTCACACAAAAAAAACAAAGTCTTACCGAGATAACAATTTTTCAACAAGTAATCCAACAATTTTTAACAAGTAATCCAATAGGTAATCCAATAATTGTAATAACGTACATCAACACTTTTCGTAAGAATAATAGAGAAGTTTTCTCCCCTGAGCGAGCAAAGCTCGGAGAATATGATTGGAAGAGTCCATCTTTGGGGTATGTAACAGTCTTCCCACGAGAATTGGAGATACGCATTCGCGTAATCATAACCTCATGGGCAAAGAAATAGATGTGAATTTTCTTTTTTTTTAGGTGAGGAATAATAGTGTAAATTGAATTGATAAGTTAATTTGGTATCACTTGGGTGCGATGTGAACAGATTGCTCAGTGGTGGAGTTTCGACTCAACATTCTGTGGTCGCTGGTTCGGTCTGAGGTGGGGAAGATCACAATGTTCACTGATGATAGGATCTAGTAATGTCGAAGCAGCTGTCCAGTGCTTCTGTATTTCACTCGCAGTGTTTGCTGGATTTTCTGGTCATAATAATTTAATTTACAATTTTTGTTCCTCTTTATATATATATATATATATATAGAGAGAGAGAGAGAGAGAGAGAGAGAGACAGTACGTGTCGCAACAATCTACATCCATTCCAAACACCAAACTACATGGTTTCTCCTTCAAATAATCCAACTCGAGCCTAATGCATTTCCACTCTTTTTCTGCTGCTCATCGATGAACTGCTAGAAGAATTCTACTGGAATACCATTCAATTCCTTCTAACGGCCCTTTTCATACACCCCCTCTTCAAAATGTATCTCCTTGACGTCTCCTTTGTATTTATGGAAAAGATAAAAAGTTACTGGGACCAAAATCAGCTGAATAGGAAAGATGTTTCAATACAGCGATTTCCTGTCACATTGTCACGGTGAAGCAGCCATGATTTGTCCTACCTCAACTTTTATTTCTTCTTACGCGCTGAGTAAAGCATACGCTACAGGATCTTCTTGTCGAGTTGCTGATTGATCGTTTAGCTCTGTAAGTAATACCTCGAAAAATGTAATCAACATGACTTAGACTTTTTACTTTATTTTGCATTCTTTGGCTTTGGTAACGTCGGGCATTTCCACTGGCTGCTCTGGTGCCTGGTTTCCATGTTGCATAAAATCTATATCTCGTCACAAGTGATAAGTTAAAGAACGATGTCTGGTTCAGTTTGAAGACTCCTCATGATTTCCTGACTCACCTTCAAGAGGCACATATTCTCACCGTCATTCATCTCTTGGACCCATTTTTACAGGTGCCCGTGGTGTAATGGTTATCGTTGTAGGAAATGGACACGGCGACACGAGTTCAAAACATGGACGAGGCTGATTGCATTTCACATACCACTAATACCCTTGGGAAAGGTATGAATCCAATTATTCTCCCTCCAGCTATGGATGAATAGTTGGACAGACTAGGTTCTTCAGCCCTGGGGAGGCAACTAGTCTAGGAGAAGGAAAACTCTGAATTCAAACCTGTTAAACTCCTCTTAAAAATTGACCTTGTGTCATATCCTGCCCGAGCGGAGAGGTTGGTAAATATGGTTTTACACAACACACCACCTGCTTTATCCACTCAATGTTGACCTTAGTCCTGCTCGCTTGTTGAGTCATCAATCACCTCTTCGTGATCCTCTTTGAATCTCTTGTTCCTCTCAAAACCACCAGTGAGTGACATGATATTATCTCCATAATCTTGCTCAAGAATTTCATGTTCTTGTAACGGAGTTTCCCTTACCCGAACAAAAATATCCAAAGATGAACATATTCTTTTTTAAGCTGAGGAATTATATTGTAAATTGAATTACCACGAACAGAAAATCCGGCAACCCCTTGCGCGCAACATATAGAAGCACTGGACAGTTATTTCGACCTTATTACGTCTCATCACCAGGGTATACCATGATCTCCCTCACTGCCATGACTTGTTAATTTTGCATTGCTTGTGTACGATATGAACCGGTGGGTCAGTGTTAGAGTTTCGGCTCGGCGTTCTGTGGTCACTGGTTCGATCTCCAGTGGGGAAGATCACGGTACCCTGCTTATGAAACCTATTAAGATCGAAATAGCTGTCTAGTTGTTCCGTATGTCGCGTGCAAGTGTTTGCCAGATTTACTGGTCATGTTATTTCAATTCTCAAAAATATACAAGTTTATTCCCAGAACGGAATTAATCCTAAGAGGTGGAAACAAAAACGTAATTCGTGCAGAAAGCCAAGATCAAATTATATACATGTCAAATGATAACATGCTACGCTTATTTCATATAGCGCCCACTTCCCGCAACTTTTCTGTTATGGTCAAGGGGAGGTTCAAATGATAACACGACTTGGAAATGAGTGATAAGAAATATATTGAAAGAAAATAGTACACACATAAATGGTAGCTGGTAGGTGCCCGTGGTGTAATGGTTAACGTCGTAGGAAATGGACACGGCGACACGAGTTCAAATCCTGGACGAGACTGATTGCACTTCACATAGCACTAATACCCTTGGGAAAGGTATGAATCCAGCTATGGGTAAATAGTAGGGCAAACTGGGTTCTTTAGCCTTGGTAAGGCAACTAGTCTAGGAGAAGGAAAACTCTAAATTCAAACCTGTTAAACTCCGCTTAAAAATTGATCTGGTGTCATATCCTGCCCGAGCGGAGAGGTTGGTAAATATGATAAATGGTAGCTGGGAGAAACCCCTGCTCAGCTTAACACAATCATGAATATTACCGTTCTTGGTGATGGCTCGCCGAGTCTGCTCAGAAGAGAACTTAGCCGGTATATGTCACATGAGGGCGAGTCCATCTGTAGGGGAGGCACCCCAACATTTTCAAACAGACGTTGTACCGCAGATTGATCGATTTGTGTAGGGTTATTTTATGCCTAGAGGTTAAGGAATCCCATTCATATTTACATTTTTGTTGCTGTTTCTTAAAGTTTTTTTCACGTGGTCCTATCAATTACGAAATATTTTAAATATATTTCCCGTAAAGATGGCACCTTAAAAGCTACTACCACCCCTGTTCTGAATAGACCTGGGAGTAATGGCCCTGAATCAGTACTCTACCTTCCAGAGATTACCCAAACAGGAGCTACACTATCAGATGCATTTTACTGACATATATAAGACACAAGTAAGCATCGCAGTAATTATCTTGGGTGTAGTCAAAAGGTCTACTACTGTACATTCCATAGCCACTCACTTTACTAAATCCGAATCCTTCGGTTTGTGCCATGCTCTTATATTCTGAAGAAAAATGGAAATATTTAAAGCGTTTACATTATATTACATACTTCGAATGGTACTGACTTCTGCCAATTCGATTCATGTAAATCTTTTCAAAAATTAACTACATGGCTTTCAAATACCCTGTACTTGAACTAAAAAATTAAAAAAAAAAACTGAGATTCTCAAACTTTTCTTATGAGTACAGACATCTTTGTTTAACGCTATATTCGACACACACACACACACACA
>OY757925.1:74420182-74520182 GCA_963585895.1 Sepioteuthis lessoniana | reverse complement strand
TTACCATAAGTATGCAGTTAGTTCTCTTTAACCCCTAGATAGGACCCTTTTCAGGTGCTACCACTACGGACAAGAGTGGACCTGGGAGCAATGGCAATGGCGGGGTACTGCGCATTCCCCAAAGCTCCAGTATTAGGAGTATTAGGAGGGTCATACCCCTCTGAAGAGATGCAGTCAGTGTTTGAGTTTAGGAAATGTGGAATACGTTCATTACTATTAATTTCTCGTTCACTCCGATGCGAAGTAGAAGTGCCTGTAATGAATTTATCTATGATTCAAATAGAACAGTTCAATCTTTTACTGGCCCATTTGACTGGAGCTGCAGAATACACTGACTGCATCTCTGCAGAAAGGCAGGACACACTCAGCGTATATCCTGGATATGACACTAAACAATCTTATGGTGAGCCTTCAATAATGCTTTAGCTTTGGGGAATGCGGAGTGTCCCTTGATTGCCATCGCTCCCAGGTTCACTCTAGCCTGGAGTGGTAGCATCTGAAAGGGTCCTATCTATGGGTTAAATAGAACTAAACCATAATCACGCTAAACTAAATTGTTTGAAATGAAGTGTCTTTTGATTCAATAGTGTGTAAACAAAAATGTGTACTTATGCTAAATTGTGAATTGAATTACCATGACCAGGATATCCGCCGAACACCCCCGCATGACATACGGGAACACTGGACAGCTGTTTCGACCTTATTAGGTCTCATCAGCAGTATAGAAGCGATATAAACTGGTGGCCCAGTTGTAGAGTTTTGGCACCGCAATCTGTGGTCGCTGGTTTGATCTCCAGAGGTGGAGATTTCGGTATATACTGCTGATGAGACATAATAAGTTAGAAACAGCTGTTCATATATCGTACAGAGGTATTCGGCAGATTTTCTGGTCATGGTAATTCAATTCACAATATTAATTCCTTTACTTAAAAAATAACATTATGTACATCTATTCCCTTGCCCTTGAAGTATAATAATTATGCGGATGCGTATTTTTAAGCTTCTTGGGAAGACATGGCCCTTGGTGGGGGTGACGGTGTCCCCTGGAAAAAGTACGGATGTTACTTGCAAGACATTTAGGTTATTTGGCAGCAAAATTACCGTGACTAGTTGATTAGGCGTCACCTGTGTTGATATGAACTGGTGGCCCAGTTGTAGAGTTTCGGCACTGCAATCTGTTGTTTGCTGGTTTGATCTCTAGTGGTGGAGATTACGGTATATACTGCTGATGAGACCTAATAAGGTCGAAACAGCTGTCCAGTGTTTCCATATGTCGTGTGTAGGTGTTTGGCGGATATCCTGGTCATGAAAATTCAATTTACAATATTAATTCCACTACTTAAAAAAAAATATGTACATTTACGCTAAATTGTTTGAAAAATAGAACTGTGTCTGAAAATGAACTTGGTATTAAATATCCTGCAATATTTTATATGTCATAAAACCTAACCAAAACTAATCAATAATTTATTTGGGATTATTATTGATACCAATTAGAATTATTAGTCTCAAAAAGCAATACTTGAAACCATTTAATTGTGTGCAAATAATAAATGGCAATATTTCAAACAATTTAACTTTATTCAAACAAATAAGTGTTTTGTACGAAATAAAATTCTTACTGCTAGATAGCAATGATTGGAACTATAAAACTTTGTGCAAATGCAAGAATTCTAACTTTTTAAAAAATAAAAATTACCTTTAAACTGTTCACTTAAGATAAAAAGGATTTGACATTAAGTAACCACCAAGGGTTAGGTTTGGTTTCTTTGTTTAATGGCATGTCAACATTTGTAGGATATTTAATGCCAAAGCCATTCTCCTAGAAGATTACTAGTGGGACTATTTAACCCATAGCTGGGAGGATAAAGGGGTTCATACCTTTCCCAAGGGTATTTGCCCGAAAGTGAACGTAATAGCGCGACTGGAGTACGAATTTGCTTTCTACGATTCTGCAGTCCATCGCTTTAACAATTATATCAGGAGAACACCCCCACCAAGGTTTAATATGCTATCAAACCAAATAGCCTTAGTTAACCATGAAACCATATAACTATGTGAATTGTATAAGAATGGTTTCGTGAAGCTGTCCATTTTTATAAATGATCCTTATAAGTTACTATTTAAAAAGAATGACTTTGAAACTAAACACCAAAAAAATATTAACATGCTGTAAAACCAATCAATCAAACCAAAACTAGTGAGTTCGATTCTCGCAGGATGTCTTACACTACTAGTTAAACTTTAAAAATATACCGCAAGCTTAGCTTCGTTCGATATAAGGCCAGAAGTATGATGTTTTGAGTGGGAATAGTACTCATTAACAGTGGTTTACTAATCGACTCACTAAACGTTATAGCACATGAGGTTCTCTAAAATAGCCAGTATAAGTCATGTTTACCGCAAGGTCATACGAATGGATCATTTCAAGATGATTAAAACCAGTCGTATTACAACTAATTTACTAAGCTTGAATCAGTTTAAAACACGATCAAAAAAAAAAGCATAGATCAATAGACGCTTAATAGGGACTGAAATAATGTTTGTTCTTGACATTAAACTTTGCTTTGCTTTACGTACAGAGTCAGAAACACAGGGCATCTTGTGAGGATCTCACTCACCGCACGGTATTAATTTATATGTGAAATGAACTTGTTAACCATTAAAATACTTCATGAATTTAAAAACTACATTATAATAAGCATCATTGAAAATGTTTTCCTTCGTCGGATTTGAAATTTCTTTGATGTGTTAAATTAGGTTTTCACGTCCAAAAACTTGTCTATTTGATTTGAGTTGTGCTGCAGTTGATGGGAAAAAAAGAGGTGTCCACTGAATAAATTATCCAACTGCGTGTCCATAAAAAATTCTTCGATTGGAAAATTTACTTAAAATATATTTGATTAGCTTATTATTTTAAAATATCGACCATTCATTTTTTTTCTTGATATGAATCGATAGTCCCTCATTAGACAAATGTTGTTTTCAGAAATATCATCAATTTAAGGCGGAAGCACATACACATGTGAATTCAGAGACCAGTATATATATATATATATATATACAGACACACGGATGCACACACTGATGTATATATATGTGTGTGTGTGTGTATGTGTGTGCACAATTATGAAAAAAAAACTTATTTAATGAAAGATTTTATTTACAATTGAATTATTTGCCATTGTTTAAAGTTTCGATTTTTAATACAAACCATCATCAGGTTATTTAAACATATGATGCAATTTCTCCTGAATTGTATATATATATATATATATATATATATATATATATATATATATATATATATATATATATATATATATATTATTTAATACAAAATAAAATGAAAAAATCAAAAAGTGCTCAACATTCTATTTCCGTTAGTGATGTTCTGTTTCAAAACTTTAAGATGTACTTGAATTAATGTTCTAAATTCATATAGAAAACATAACGTATATATATATATATATATATATATATATATATATATATATATATATACTAAACGGGCTATTCAGCATAAGCCCGCTCTATGTGATAGTATGATGCATTACTCTATTGTTTGAAATGTGTTATATAATAGATTTCTACTATTTTCTTATAACTAAAATATAAATGTGAAGAAAATATTTAAAAAACATTTTTAAGGCATACTTTTCCGAGCAGAATTATCTTATCATCATCATCATCATCATCATCATCATCATCATCGAGTCATGTTGAGAGTACGGATTCCTTGGTTCATATCTCGTTATCTGACTCTTTTCGCCATTCCAGCTGGTAAGTCATTTAAATGGCACCCAGTGTCAGTGTAATGATGATTAAAGCCTTTAAAAGTTTCCCATATTAAAACTTTAATGCCATTTTTATTTAACGATGGCAGAATTTTTTCTAAATCTTTTAATTATTTAAGGACATGTCTTCATAAGAAATATAAATATTTCCCCGACGGATACGTATCCTTTTACAATAAAAGTCCAATAATTAAATGAATTTGATAGATAACAGATTAAAAATCTATATTTCTAAAATAAAAATGCAAATCTTTTTTATTAGAAAATCCTAAGATTTAACGGATTCTTCTTCTCAGGGCATATTTTCTGCAAGAAGTGGGGTCGCTTTTCAGAATCATTTACGGAGTTAATTCCTCTTATTTTAATACTTTATTTCAACTTAGTCAAAAACAATGAAGAAAATTATCGTGATGTGCGCTAAATGAAAACATTTTCCATGGAACCAAAACTCGTCTTCCGGTGGTCGTATTGATTCGAAAACAATTTTGCTTTCTTCATTAGGCGAATATAGGGATGCCTTTTCGCAGAGACATTCCGATTAAAATGTCCTATTTTCCAAAAAAAATCACTGAAAGCGAAACATGCACAGAGATTCCAGAAATTATATATACATATATATATATATATATATCCTTGTGTGATTATGAGTTTGTATGAGTCTGTATGATTTCATGCGTATGTACACGAGGGGAGTGTTTATGCATGTGTGTGTGTGTGTGTGTGTGTGTGTGTGTGTGTGTGTGTGCTGCGGGTGAGATAAAAACAATAGAGACAACAATATATTCTGCTCTTTTGCTGATTTTTATCAAGCTTATTGTTACATAGTTTAAAGAATATATATATATATATATATATATACATATATGTATATATTAGGTGTTTATACATTTATTTCATGGACTATTGTCTGCAACCCTGGGTTTCATGGAGTTTTACTGCTTGATGTTTGTTGTTTTGCAAAAAACTCTATGAAATCCAGGGTTGCAGACAATACGTATTAGAATTAAGAAACAGATACGAAACACTACAAGAAAGGACGGAAAAAAGAACACTAAACGACGAATATGAAAATTTCGTCAATGCGCACATCGAGGCAGCAGCGAAATGCATTCCAACAAAACTCAAAACTAAATATAGAGTCCCATAGGAAACTTTAGCGGTGAGAGAAAAACGTGCACTAGTGAAAACAGCCTCCAAAAACTATCGAAAAAAAACAACAAACACAAATGCCTTAAAACTAAAAACGGCACAATATCAATTAGCAGGCATATATATAAAGGAACAGACAGAATACATTCAAAATCAGATAGATAAGATTAGAGACTCGGTGGAAGATAGACAATCTAGGATAGCCTGGCAAACAATAAACGAAGTGAGTAGAAGAAAGAACACAGCCAAAGCAAAACTGAAAGCAACAAACCAACAAGAAAGAATAAAACTGTGGCAACAGCACTTCGAAAACCTACTAGGAAACCCACCGAAAATAACACATGAACCAATCACCAGAATAATATGTAAACAATTAGACATTAAACTAGGACCGTTCACACAAGAACTCGACTCGGTTCTCAGAAAAATTAAAAATAGGAAAGCTGCAGGGCTGGACGAGATTCCCCCAGAAGTATGGAAGACCAGGCAATTCGACGACATACTGCTCCGACACTGCAATGCAGTATACAATCAAAACCCGATAGATAGCTGGATGAAGGGATGCATACTCCTCTTCCCTAAAAAGGGGGACCTCGGATTAGCCAAAAACTACCGAGGCATAACACTTACATCCATAGCAGCCAAAATCTACAATGCCCTACTAGGAAACCGCATAGAACCCAAAATCGACAACATACTTAGGAAAAACCAAAATGGCTTCCGAAGAAATAGATCCACGACCTCACAAATATTAACCATCCGTAGAATCCTCGAAGGTGTACGGGCAAAAAACCTACAAGCGACATTAATATTTGTCGACTTTACCAAGGCTTTCGATTCCATTCACAGAGGAAAGATGGAACAAATCCTACTAGCGGACGGAATACCTAAAGAAACCGTAGCAGCAATAACAATTCTCTATAGAAACACCAAAGTAAAAGTACGATCACCAGATGGAGACACAGAATACTTCGACATTGTTGCAGGAGTACTACAAGGGGACACGCTTGCTCCGTACCTCTTTATCATTTGTCTAGACTACGTACTTAGAACATCGATTGACAAAATCAGAGGAATGGCTCCGAGCTGACGAAGAAAAGAAGCAGAAGGTACCCCGCAACAACAATTACCGACACCGACTACGCCGATGACATAGCGATACTGGCAAATACACCCGACCAAGCCGAAACACTACTGCATAGTTTGGAACGAGCAGCCGCAAGCATAGGCCTCTATGTTAATGCACACAAAACGGAATATATGTGCTATAATCAAACGGGGGACATCTCCACTCTAGACGGAACCCCGCTTAAACTAGTAGACAAATTCACTTACCAAGGAAACAGCGTCGAATCAACCAAAAAGGACATCGACACGAGGTTAACGAAAGCATGGACAGCTATCAGTAGGCTATCGATTTTATGGAAATCAGACCTAACCAATAAAATGAAACGCAGTTTCTTCCAGGCAGCAGTTGTATCGATACTGCTATACGGGTGCACCACATGGACGCTAAAAAATCAGCTGGAGAAGAAGATAGACGGCAATTACACAAGAATGCTGCGTACAATCTTGAACCCTAGTCTGCCCTACTATTTTCCCATAGCTGGAGGGAGAATAATTGGATTCATACCTTTCCCAAGGGTATTAGTGCTATGTGAAATTGCAATCAGTCTCGGCCAGGATTGTTTTTTTTTTATTTTGTTTTTTGTTGTTTTTTTTGCTTTTTGTTTGTTTTGGTTTTTATTTGATTTGTTTTGTTTTTTGTAGACATTCAGTAGCATATCCACCCTCGTGGATCATTTAATGCCAAAGTTATCCTCATAGAACAACAGTAGTAGTACAATTTAAGAAATAAGAGAGAAGGGGAATATTTCTAGAGACATATAAAAACAATAAAGAAAACCTTCAGTTTCTTGAAGAAATGTACTCTTTGTCTTTCAGCGTACTTCATCCAACTAGTTTTTAATTGGTTGGAGTACCTGTAACACCTTTTTACCACATAAGAGGTGTTACGCTTAGTGTAACACTAATCCCCATAGAAATGAAGACGGCAGCCCGACCTCATGTCCTGGACACATTTCTTTCCGTTTTACTTGTTCGGAAAATGTTCATGTTACTATCTATCAAATAAAACAAAAATTTAGCCTTAAATAATAGGCTTGATTATTTTTAATTCATTTTCACAGAAAAAAAATCAAAATTTTATTTATATCGGGTAAATATAAACGTTGTTAGATTGACAGAAAATATATTTTGAAACGTTGTGAATTTTACAATGAAAATGGAGACAATAGTTTGAATATTCGAAGTGATACAAATTATCAAGTTTTTTTTCTATCAAATAAAAATTTAGACAAATAGGTATGTTGTGTTCAAAAAGTATCATGACTGGAGGTTTACTTAACGGAAAAGATATTAGCAATGAAGGAAACATAAATGTTCTTCCAAATAGTCTATTTGGCATTCAACACATTTTCCAGTGAGCTTGTATTTATCAGAGTATCCCTAAAACTCTTCTGTTATGTTTTATTTCTTTTGATATCTTAAAAATTCTTAAATATTGACATTGAGATAAATTTTCAGTGTAAGAAATGAGATAATGTGATACAGAGCTAGATCTAGTGAGTATGGAAAGTGCTACACTTGAACCATTTTGTGTTTTATCAAGAAATCGCAGATGAACAGGATCGTGACTGGCTTCATACTTTGTTTTAACCTGGCACAAGATGAAGTCTAACCACCAAATCATTAACAAATAAATTGCTCAGCTGACTACATATCTTCATTTATATGCTAAATTTAGACATTTAAAAATCTATTCCAAGCTTCAGTCTTTGATATTTTTTTTATGACTGCTTGTACGCAATTAGGTAAGATTCCATACACAGAGGGAAGATGGAACATCTTCTAGAAGCAGAAGGTACCCCGCAAAAACAATTACCGACGTTGACTACGCCGATGACATTGCGTTACTGGCGAATACACCCAACCAAGCCGAAACACTACTGCATAGTTTAGAACGAGCCGCCGCAGGCATTGGCCTCCATGTCAATGCACACAAAATTGAATATACGTGTTATAACCAAACAGGCAACATTTCCACACTAGACGGAACCTCTCTGAAACTAGTAGGTAAATTCACCTACCTAGGAAGCAGCGACTCACCAACCGAAAAAGACATCGACACACGGCTAACGAAAGTATGGACATCTATCGATAGGCTTTCTATCATATGGAAATCAAACCTGACCGATAAAATGAAACGCAGTTTCTTCCAGGCAGCAGTTGTATCGCTACTGCTATATGGACCACTACTTGGACGCTAACTAAACGGCTGGAGAAGAAGCTAGACGGCAATTATACAAGAATGTTGCGAGCAATATTGAACAAGTCCTGGCGGCAACACCCCACAAGGCACCAACTATAAGGCCACCTGCCTCCCGTCACGAAAACTATACAAGTTAGACGAACCAGACACGCAGGATACAGCTGGAGAAGCAAGGATGAACTCATGAGTGATGTACTCCAATGGGCCCCTGCATATGGCCAAGCAAAAGCAGGACGACCAGCTCGAACATACATACAGCAGCTATGTGAGGATACGGGATATAGCCCTGAAGACCTACCAGAAGCGATGAATGATAGGGTGAAGTGGCGCGAGAGGGTCAGGGATATCCGTGCTAGCGGCATGACACGATGATGATGATGATGATGATGATGATGATGAAGGGTTGGCTGAAAAGTTAATTTTCTCCCAACTATCGGTAATTCCTCGGTTAGACTATGCTTTTAAGCCAAGATAGTGCCTTCGGTCAAGAAGGAAACCATTGAATTCAAACCAACAGAACTCCGTTGCAAATCTGATCTTGTGTCACTTACTGTCCATGGCTAGAGGTGTGGCTGAATACATTTAAAACAACACCATCGTATTTTTTCCTCACCCACCACGTCTTCAAATCTTAATTTGAAAACTTGAAATGAATTTTGAGCTCAGGGAATAAACACTTCATCAAAATCTACTTAGAATTCACACTGACTTGTCTAGATGTAAAATAATTAGGATGGTAGTAAATTATATTAATTATTTTATTGATAATTGATTATATCAATTATATTATAATTTAGTTTGGTAAAATTGTAAGTTAGCTGAAATCTTTGTGTGGAAATGTAAGTCCAAATAGAAAGGTCAAATGCGTACATGAGGCATGGGTTTGCCTACGTTTGACACCTCGCGTCAAAATAACATGGGGGAAAACAGGAAGGCCAAAAGTAAATAAAATAGGTTCCTGTCTTGTCATAAGTTCGTTGGTAATTAAAGAAAAACATATGAAAGTTAGGAATATGTACGATGATATGATGCAAGGATATAATGACATGACGTCACACCAATGATCAACTTAATTTTAGAAGACATAAAAGTTTCATTTGAAAATTAGTAAGAGTCAGTAGAGACGGCAGCTGAGGTACAGATAGGGTAAGGGTTCGAGTCGGTTGCAGAGCCCTTCAGGGCAACGACATAAGAAGGTCATGTGTCAGTAGTCCACCCCCCCCATCTCTCTCTGGTACTTGGATGACTGCGAGGAAACTGTATGCAGTCGAAATAACTTTTACGTATCTGATTGATAGAGTCACCTGTTGTTATCATTTTGCGAAATAATAAAATTCAATATGATACCATCGTATTACATAGATAACAATCAAACAGTTACCAAGACTCCGTTGTAAACGTTGATCAGTAAAATATACGTCTTCAGTTATATTTTAAATCTTGAAATTAAAAAAAAAACAATTAAACCTTTATTATAGTAGTAGTCGAGGGTGACCCGAACGCTCCCTATTTTTTATGTCTACTTGAGCAACACCATTTTTACTATTTTTTCGCGTCAACCTTTAGAAAAGAATATTTGCACCAAATATATAAACTATTAATGCATTATCTATATCCTGATCAAATTCTATACAGTAATTAATACGGTAGTTCCCAAAATTGCACCCTTAAATACTCCCGCTTATTGTTTTTCGGAAATAATTTAATCTAATCAAAATTTCTCTACAATTTTGCTGTTTTTTTATCTGATTAGGCAATTCATTCCAAAAATAATTCGATCTATTAGCAAAAAAATCTGATTGGTTTGTAGACAAAGTTTTTAAATCAATATTGACATTAACTTGCCAATAGAGGAAAAATATTGAAAACACGTCTACCGTATTAAGAAATCCATTAATTATTTTCTAAATTTCTTGGAGATCATCTCTCATTCTTTTTCCAAGAGAAATACTTCATCCTAATTTTTCTAATCTCTCTCTCTCTCTCTCTCTCTCTCTCTCTCTCTCTCTCTCTGTCTCTCTCTCTAAATGTAATCTTTTACAAGTTTTATTATTTTTGTCACTCTTTTTATGCCTTATATTCTCAATATTATACTCTATTTACCAAGTCAAAAGGTTGGAGCTTAGCATACAGTACAATATTCTACTTGAGGTCTTATTAAGGTTTTATATATCTTAAAACAACATTTGCATCTCTTAAAACAAACCGTCATTTAAGCCAATAATTTCATTCACCCAAGATACAATATCAGTTTTAAATGTATAATCAAAGCAAAGGCCTAGATCATATTCCTCATTTACTTTTTTATCTAGTGGTTACTTAATTTAATTTCAACTTTATGAATGCATGCATATAACTTGTCAATTAAATCTTGTATACGAACACACTGATTAAATTACCCTATCGGATGAGGCAGAATACACCAATTTTATCTCTGCATAGATATAAGACTCTCTCAACGAGTGTCCTGATATGACAATAAAAAACCTGATAGTGAAGTTCCTGTAATGATGGATCTTCGGGGAATGCAGAGTATCCCTTCACTCAAGCCCAGACTGGTAGCAACTCATAGGGTCCTATCTATGGGTCAAATAGAACAGTTTGACATTTAAACTATGTGTAAGGAAATGTCATATGCTAAATTGAATTGTTAGGAATATAACTGTTTGACCATTTGACTGTGTCTAAACAAATTGTTATTGTTAAATAGGAATACTTGAAACCATTTAACTGTGTGGAACAAATGATTAACAGTTAATGGAATTATTTGTATTAGATAGCAATACATGACACGATTTGGCTGTTTGCAAAAATGAAGTCAGGCTCGTTTAAAAATGTTATCATCAAAATGTGTTTACAAATAATATATATATATATATATATATACAAACAGGATTTGGTATTAAATAATCTACAATGGTTGATATGTTATGAAACCCAACCAAATTAAACTAATTCAGTCATCTGACATGAATATACCGTTCTCTTATCTAAGAAGAAATTTTATGTCTATATAGCTTTAAGCCAAACTGGACATGTCGAATTAGATACAACCTGTTAGTGAATGCACATATATATATATATATATATATATGTATATATATATACTGATAAATATATGTAGTAAATATACACACACATATATATATGGAATGATAAATATATGTAGTAAATACACGCATATATATGTATGTAATGATAAATATATGTAGTACCCACCCATATATATATATATATATATATATATATGTAATCATAAATATATGTAGTAAATATAATGCATGTAATAGAGTGAATATAACGTAAACAGAAAGCTAATCCTATTGTTTCACGTTGTCTCCACTCGGATTTATATCAATATGCTATAGTACTGTAAAGTTATATATTCTTGTTCTCCTACTTGTGGTCCTATACTAGTCACGCTACTTAATTGTGGCCATAGTACCGTAACTACCTCATGCGTTTCCGAATAGTTGCTTTATCAACTCCTTCTGTGCCCACACTATGTTTAAATCGATCCGGAACTTTTTCTGACGGCAGAAGTGGTTCGTTTGAGCACGTTACCTGGGTGTTGGCAACTCAAAGACAAGAAAAACTTGCCGTTAACAATTAGCAATCATTTATTGAAACACAATGATGTAACCACAATGTATACAATATATATATATATAAATGTGTGTGTGTGTGTAAATTGTCACTTTTATTGTATTTGCGAGACAAAAAAATTGAGGTATTTAGCTGGTGCTGCCTTTCGATTTAATTCAGCTTTTCGAAGAGTGCGACTTTTGCCGGAGAAGTTTTAGTTCTTGGAGAGATTTCTTCTCTTATTGTCTTGTCTTCGGTGCGGACCCTAAAAACCTGTTTTTTGTTGAGGATTCTCCTGGGGAAAAACGGACTTGATTAGCTAACCAATCACAGATCTTTTTGTATTCTTTTACAACATTTTGACTGGTCAGTCAATCAAATGCGCTGATCTACGTCTGTTGGAAGAATATCCTTTCCACGTATTAGATTTTGATTAGTCATTAAATAAACCACAGTAGAGAGCTTGGTTAAATCAGGATCCCAGGCCACACCTTGTGAGGGGGGAGTATATCTTTTTATTTTAACCAAAAAAAAAAACCAAAGATCTCATCTATTAACCCCAACAGGTGGACAAGATATATTATGATTTAAATTGAGTGACACACTGATAAAACCAGATGCCTGTTTACTTTTTGTTTTGACAATCGAAAAAATCGGTTAGTACTGACTTTGAAAATGACTTTTCACTTTCTTTCATGGTATATAAATCTTATTTTATGTTTTTATGAAAGGAAAATTAGATTTTCAAAAATAAAAGGATGTATCATACTCTCGATAAGTTTTTAGCACCAGTCAATACATCATATTGTTTTACACTGGATTAGTTTACTATAAATGCAAAAGAATCATCACCTCGACCACAGTAAATGGTTTGGTTTGTTCGATTTTATGGCATATCAACCTTTATAGGTTATTTAACACCAAATCCATTTTTATGAAAATAATTCTCTTTCAAACAATTCAGTTTAGCTCAAGTACGCTGTTTAAATGTAAGTACAGTTTAATTGTGAAAAAACATTTCTCTTTCAAGCTATTCAGTTTAGTCAAACAGTTCTAATTCAGCTAATTCAGTTTAGTATAAGTACAGATTTTCTTTACACCCAGTTAAATGTAAAAACAGTTCTATATCAAACAATTCAGTTTAGAGTAAGTTCAGTTTTAATGTCAAAAAACAGTTCTATTTCAAATAATTTAGTTAAGCATTAGCACGCAGTTTAAAGGTCAAAACCGTTCTATTTTAAACAGATCCTTTTAGCATAAATACGCCGTATAATGCAAAAATCAGTCTTGGGAATGAAACACAAGCCATGGATATGACCCTTATCATGTGCTACCACTCCGGGCTGGGAATGATGGCAATGAAGGAGTATTCCACATTCCCCAAATCTCCAGCCTCACCGGAACCTCACGATCTGGTTATTTAGTGTCATATGCAGGACACTCATTGGGGGGGGGATCTTAACCCTCTGCAGAGAAGCAGTCGGTGTATTCTACAGCCCCAGCCGACCACAGTAAAGTTATATTGAGTAAATCTTAAGTAAAGCCTCTATTTTGATTGATTCTATTACAACACCAAAAAGGTAAAAAGAATAAAATGAAAAAAATGATAAATTGAACCATCAAGGAAAAGGTTTACGAAATTTTAAATAATTTATATTTCATGTTTTATTTTATCCTATTTACTCTTATTTATTTTTATTTTAAACAGTACTTTTTACCCCAAAATTAAATGTGTGAGCCTTGCAAAGTTAACAAACACTTCTCCGAAAAATGGAGATTGGATGTGCTGCCTTACAACTGAAATTTCGATATTGGCTCCCATACAGTAATGAAATGTAAAAGTCTCGTGTTCAGTCTGTTACAAACAGCTCAGAGGCAATCTAACTATTCACCATGGTGTCACCAAAAGAACATGGCAAAGCTTTGTGTTTCTTTCATTCTAATACACATGATTAAATAAAATGTTTTGAAAATCTTAAAAATCTAAAATAACAGTAATGTATTTATGTTGTATCCGACTTCCCATGTGTTGTCATTTTATTGTTGGAAACAACGCAGGAATCAAACTCATTCACACCAATTAAATAAAAAGCAAGCTTGTTCCAGTTAACATTTCTCATTTGGGGCACCTCAGGCGCCGAGCAACAAACTTAGGCCTGTCAAGCAAGTATTGTCAGAGGGAAACTCTCATGAAACCAGGCTAATATTATTTTCCCACTCAACGGACAGGATTGGCTCCGAGCCAAAATATGTATATATATATATATATATATATATCATCATCATGTCGTGCCGCGAGCACGGATATCCCTAACCCTCTCTCGCCACTTCTCCCTATCGTTCAACGCCTCTTGCATGTCTTCAGGTCTACATCCCATATCCTCAGATAGCTGCTGAATTTATGTTCGAGCTGGTCGTCCTGCTTTTGCCCGGTCATATATATATATATATATATATATATATATATATTAAAATAATCAATCAAAATCATTGACGAGATAAAAAATGAAATGATAAACAGGTGCCTCAATACCTGATTAAAACAAAATGGGTTAGCCGGATTTTAACACAGTTCATCATCATTATCAACATGTTGCGCCATCAGTACGGATATCTCTAGCCCTCTCTCGCTATTCCTCCCTATCATCCCTCGCTTCCGGCTGGTCCTCAGGGGCTACATCCCGTATCTACACAGAGCTGCATATATGTAGGTTCTAGCTGGTCACCCTGCCTTTGCTCGGCCAAGTGAAGAGGTCCACAAGAGTACATCCCTTATGAGCTCGTCCCTACTTCTCCAGCAGTGTCCCGCATGTCTGGTTCGTCTAACTTTGATAGTTTTTGTGATGGGTGGTAGGTGGCCGTACAGCTGCTGCTTTGTAGGGTGTTGCCTCCAGAACATGATCAATATTGCTCGCAGCATTCTTGTGTAGTTGCCGTCAAGCTTTTTCTCGATCCTTTTAGTTAACGTCCATGTAGTGCATCCATATTGCAGTATCAACACGACCGCTGCTTGAAAGAAATCGTGTTTCATTTTATCGGTCAGGTCTGACTTCCATTTACTTCACCTAATTATGTACAACCAAGAAGAAAAGAGCTAATTGAGTCATAGAAAAACCTTTCAATTGTTGTGATTCCTTCCTTCATGGTCACTGGGATAATAAATGTTTATAGCACTAGTTTTGATTTACAAGAAACAGTTGTTGTAAATTCCCGACGCTATTTTAAAAAAATGTTTGATCCACGATCCAGTTATTTTAAACATCTCGAGATTCGGTTGGGTAAGCTTGACGTTTTGACTTCACAAAGAGATAAATTTGCAGTATCTCTATCCATAGACACTCAATTGTAAGTTTAAACAGTTGGTGGCGATATGCTATTTAATAAACTTGGGTATTGCGTGACTGTCGCGTTCATAGAGAATATATTTCTTTCTTTTTCGTCTTTTATACATTCCTTGTATTTCAATACAGAACCTCTCATTTATCCTTTGTCAATTTGCAGTAGCCGAAGTCTAAACACCTGCCATAACCGAGAAGTTTCAAATTTGATTTTATACTTAATGAAATATGCTAAACTGCAATTAAATTGTGCTGTAGAGAAACTGTTATTTTTTACCTGATTATAATGAAAAACATTTTTTGTACCTCCTTGTAAAACATAAATAATATATATTTCAGAGGCTCAAGAGAAGGACAATGAGTAGTAATTTGAGTTATGCAAATAGTGCTTTTGTCCTGTCTGTAACACTTATATTAACCACCGACCATTGAATGTCTTTCTTCCTGCTATTCAGTATATTTCAATAGTAAGAACATTATCATTGCGCTTTTGTACTGAAATCTTTTGAAACATATTTATATGGTATTGGAATTTAGATTGTTAGATAAATGCGGATTTGTTAATAGAACGATGTCCAAGGTGAGTCACAATTGCAAGCCTATTATCACGTGACCCAAACAGTAGCGATGTCAAAAGAAACATTTATACAAGAATAACGCGCTGGTGGAATATATCGATTTAAGTTTAATAATAAAAGAAGTAAAAGCGATAAAGAATAAAATGGGAAAAGGCATGTTTCATTTGTTCTCGATAACAATATGATAGCAAAAGAATCGTAGGAACTAATACAATAAGTTACAGCAAAATGTACACGGAGGACTTTTTTTTTAATATCAAAGAACAAAAAAAAATTATTTTCTTTCGCCGAACTTGGAACATTCACGTCAGTAGGTTAAATAACAGATTGACGAAACCTATCTTGCTTGGTGTGTAGATCAGTTTAAAAATGATTTAACCATTGGTGTCACTTAGAGTAAATGACAGTCAGTTGAAAGCTAGGTTTTCATTAGACGAGTTAAAGTCAAGTTACTAAAATTCTCGCAAGTTAGAAGATAGATTGAAACTCTACTCCACTCAGAACAAAGAGCTGTTGATCGAACGGGGGACTACGTTTTATCTTTGTTTCCGACTTGTGTGCAGTCAGTAATGTAAGTCGTCGATGAAGTTATGAACACTAAAGAAGACATTTCCTTGCTGTTCATCTCAACAAGAAATTGAAATTGCGTGAGGTCACGACAAGCGATCCCTAGAGAAGATGACATGGTGAGAAGACAAGATGGCGGCGGAAGAGATGACATACGTTCGAGAGAGAACACGAAGAAAGGAGATGGGCATTGTATGAGAAAAAAAGATTATGTAATAAGTAATTGAGAGATTGATTAACTTTATCAGTAGGTCAGGTTTAAACTTACATAAACAGATAGGCCAGCAACTTGTTTAGAGAGATTTTGGCATGTGGTTATGAGCGTATAAGAATGGTTTCTTTGTTTCCTGGAATATCAGGGCTCATGGCTTATATAATGCAAAAGCAATTCTAATGCTATATAGCCCATATCGGCTGCCTATAAGGGAGTTCGTACCTTTCTCAAAGGTACGCAATGCATTCAATAAATTTCCAGACTTTTTGTTCAGGCATTTAAAATTGTCGTAGACTCTTGACATTTTTGTATGTTAGTGCTATTCACCTTATGAGATGACAGACCAATTTTTATGATTTCAGCTTCAAATGAACAGCTACAGCAGGAATTCGAATACACCGTACTAAAACCTGATTGTCACATTCTGGTGACTTTCAAAAATGCAATCTGGACATGAGGACACTTTAGAAGAACGACATGCAATAAAATTCTGTTTTAAACTTGGAAAAAATGCCACAAAAACGTATGGTATGCTTCAGACTGCTTTTCGACCATCTTGCATGAATCGAGCATCAGTTTTTGAGTGGCATAAGAGATTCAAGGAAGACCGGGAGTCTGTGGGGGATAGTGAGAGGCGTGGGAGGAGTAAGGAAGTAAATACACCTCAGTTGATTGGCCAAAGGATTAGGGTGAGGGTTACTATGGTGAGGTTTAAAGGGAGCTCAGGAAGAGATTCCGTCGGAAGTGGACATCACTCTTCAAATCGGGTCAGTGGAATTTCGACTAGAACAATGCACCAGTCCACAACTCCATCCTTGTCACAGACTACTTGACCAAGAAGGGCATCAGAACAGTTCGTCACACTCCCTATAGTTCAGACCGTGCTCCCTGTGACTTTTGCTTAATCCCTAAGCTCAGAGTCTGTCGTTATGAGACAATTGAGGAGATGAAAGAGGCTGTGACGAAGGTCATTGACACGCTCACACAAAACGACTTCCATGGGGCCTTCCAGAAGTTGTTGGAACGGTACAACAAATGCATTGAAGCCGTAAGAGATTACTTCGAAGGGAACTAGACTTTTATGTGAGTACTATCAAAACAAGTGCCCATACGAAAAAAGTCTGGAATCTTATTTAATGATCCTCGTATTTGTCTGAAAGTGAACGTAATAGCGAAATTGTAGTTTGAACTCACATACTACGATGCTGCAGTCCGGCACATTAGCCACTATGCTACTGGGACTTACTCCTGGCTACAGAAGAAAGAAAACTAGTGATTGAAATAAAGTTTAAATTGTCAGCGTGCTAGAAGAGTAGGTCTACACACTGAGAGAGGCGATTTCAAATTTCTCTCTTAGCAATTGTCGGAAAAGTAAAATATATACATATATTACTTTTCCGACAATTGCTAAGAGAGACATTTATACCATATATATATATATATATATATATATATATATATATATATATATATGACTGGAATACGTTTTCATGATACATTCTATGTAATAGAAGTAGTTTTTTTGTGCCATATAACATTACAGGAGTAATCTTTTCATAAATATACTGTAAATTTTTCCACGGTGTGTATGTATTTTTCCACTTTACACATTATAGATGCATAAGAACCATGGAAAATAATTACACCTTTAAAAAATTGCATACCCAAGTCGGTTGGGGCTGCAGATTACACTGACTGTATCTCTGCAGTGGGTTAAGACTCCCCCAACGTGTGTCCTGTGTGTGACACTAAACAATCTGATGGTGAGGTTCCAATAATGCTGGAGTTTTGGTGAATGTGGAATATCCCGTTATTGCCATCGCTCCTAGACCCACTCTGGCCTGGACTGGTACCACCTAATAGGGTCCTTTTTAGTGGTCAAATAGAATTGTTTTTGACATTGAAACACTGTACTTATACTAATCTGAATTGTTTGAATTAGAACTGTTTTTGACATCTAAAAGGACTCTTTGAACATTTAACAGAACTCTTTGACATTTAATTGTTTGTAAACAAAAAAACTAATCTTTTTAAACTGAATTGTTTGAAATTTAATTCGACGTTAAATGACCTGGAAAGGGTTGATACGCCGTAAAACAAAACAAGCAAACCACCAAACAACAAAAAATGTGAATTTGTCCTGTTAGTAACACTTATATCAACCACTGGCCATTGAATATCTTTCTCCCAGATATTCGTTACGACCAATTTCTCCTTGGTGTCGTCAAGAATCCAGTACTCTGCTTTAGACCTGAGAATTTACCTGACAGATTCAAGTTTAATAAAGGCTGATTTTTCTACCTTAATTATGCGGAATTGTAATTAATTAGTTAATGACTTAAGCAGGGTTTCTGCTCATGCTAATAAAACATGGTACTTCTGCCACCTAGGAAGCTGTGTCTCATCAACCGAAAAAGACATCGACACACGGCTAACGAAGGCAAGGACGGCTATCGATAAGCTATCGATCATATGGAAATCAGACCTGACCGATAATGAGAAACATTTTCTTCCAGTCAGTGATTGTGTCGATACTGCTGTATGGATGCACCTCTTGGACGCTAAGAAAACAGCTGGAGAAGAAGCTAGACGGCAATTACACAAAAATGTTGCGAGCAATATTGAATAAGTCCTGGCAGCAACACCCAACAAAGCACAAACTATACGGCCACCTACCTCCCATCATGAAAACTATCCAAGTTAAACAAACCAGACACGCAGGATAATGCTGGAGAAGCAGAGACGAGCTCATAAATGATGTGCTCCTATGGACCTCAACATACAGCAGCTATGTGAGGATACGGGATGTAGCCCTGAAGACCTGCCTAAGGCGATGAACGACAGGGAAAAGTGGCGAGAGAGGGTCAGGGATATATGTGCTAGCGGCACGACATGATGATGATGATGATGATGACTTCTTCCACACTTCTCTGTCAATCATTGGCTCCTTGAGTTCCTGGACAGATTCCCGGCTAAAACTCGATTTCAATTTGTCAGTATATGTAGTGTGACAATACCCCTTCGGCCCCCAGTTACATCAACTTCATTGAAAGCATTTCAATCTTGGCCGTTGATCATCTAGTGGTTCCGATAGGGGTATCACACATTTCTTTCAGGCTACAAGAAATACAATCAAGGGAGTGCGAGAAAAAGAACAAAGAACAAAAAAACAATAATGTCAACTCAAGTGCAAGAAGGTTAAGTTGTGACACTGCATTCCCTGTAGACTAACGCCTGCGTGTATTTCTAGCGAAAATTCTACAAACCACGAGGAGTGCTGACTCATCTTGACTGGTGTCTACTGCAGTCCGGTGTCGACTGCCTACTGCCCTTCTCTGTCGCCCGTCGCGAACTGACTTCTGTGGGTTCCTTCTTTCAACTCCTCACTGGCGTTCCCTTACCTACTTCCGGTCTCGGGGAGATCTCGATTCTAAGCCCTTTGTTTGGTTTAGCGCCAAAACAGACAAATGGATCATTTGCTTGGCGGACCACCTACATAGTGTCACAGTAGCATAACGTCCAACCCGTCCTTCCCATTTCGAATCATTGATCCCACAGGTCAAACTTTGACGTTTTCTCTACAGAATGCATACATGATGTTCTTCTAAGAGCCGACTTTAAGACTGTCGATGAATTGTACCGGAGTGTGCAGAGTAAAAAAATTATCGTCATAGAAAATGGAATGAGCAGAGGTCAAATGTTGGTTGATGCTCTTAGTATTTTACTTTGCGGCAATGCCCTGGGGAAGACATGAAGCTCTCGGTTACTCGCTCTATTATCATGGATAAATTGTAGGAGAAACTGAGTTCTTTAACATTCATTTTGCAACCAGTGAACGAGAAGGAAAACTATGCATTTAAACCAGCTTTATTTCACTCAAAAATGAACTTAGTGTCATATCAACTCCGTTTGATTGTTTGTTTGTTTGGCTTTATGGCATATCAACTCTAGTAGGTTATTAATGGCAAATTCATTTTTATACAAATAAACAGTTCTATTTCAAACAATTCAGTTTAGAATAACTACATAAATCAATTGTCAAAAACATTTCTATTTCAAACTATTCAGTTCAGTCAAACAATCCTTACTCAAACAATTCAGTTTAGTATAAGTATAGTTTTTGTTTACACACAGTTAAATATCCAAATAGTTCTATTTCAAACAATTCAGTTAAGTGTAAGTAAAAATCCAATGTCAAAAACAGTTCTCTTTCAAACAATTCAGTTTTGTTTACAAGAGCTGTTCCATTTCAAACAATTCAGTTTAGCATAGGTATGCAGTTTAAATGTCAAGATAGTTCTCTTGCAAACCATTCAGTTTAGCATAAGTACGCAGTTTACTTTTATTTGATCCATAGAAAGGACCCTATCAGGTGCTACCACTCCGGCCAGAGTGGACCCGAGAGTGATGGCAATGAAGGGTAATCTGCATTCCCTAAAGCTCCAGCATTATTGGAGCCCAATCATTAGATTCTTTACTGTCATATCTTGGACACACGTTAGTGGGGGCTTACCACTCGGCAGAGGTGCAGTCAGTGTATTCTTCAGCCCCAGCCGACTCGACAACATCCTGTCTGTGGTTGATAGGGTTTATACATATCAGGTGCTAAGAGATGAATTTTAAAACCGTCAGAAAAAAGACACGTTGACCACGTTCATTATCTCGTCAAGTGAGCTAGGTATTAGAAGATATACATGATTTAGTATTCTTTACTAATAACAAATACTTGATGAGGTCAACAGTAATCGCCCATCTAAGGCAGGGTAGAAGCTAGCCAGATGATATCACTCTTGTGGGGTGAAACTGGGGTTGGGTGTTCTGTGAACACCAATAGAAGTAGATTTATTTATTTATCCTCTCTTTTGGTGGCTGTGGTACGAGGAGAGAAATATTCGAGTGATGGAGAACGAGGAATGTTTAAAAGATACAGAAAGTTCAAATTGAATGAATAAACTAAATCACATTTTGTGTACGGTCGGTAATGTAAGTTGTCAATAAAGTAATAAAGTTATGAACACTAACGATGGAATTTTGAAGCTGTTTATCTCCGCAAATAATTGAAATAATGTGAGGTCACAAAGAGAGATGCCGAGAGAAGGTGACGATGTAGAGAGAATAAAAGATGGCGTTGAGAGAAAGGACATCGGGTCGAGAGAGAATAACAAGAAAAGATGGACTGCTTCCTCGTGTTGTATACTACATTACACGTATAAATATACAAATATACACGGGAACATAATCAAACATAATGACGAACTGCAATGAACGAACGGATATACAATTTATTCTCGAAGGGTGATGTTTGTTGTGTGTGAGAGATGAGTTGGAGACGGGACAGACTGCTATATTGACCCCAGTTCTTCTCGCGACCATAGCAGCACTTCTTCCTCATCTTGGCTGAGGATACTCAACCATGGGTCACTGAGGGCCCAAAAGCCCTCTGTCCGCCGCTGGCTCTCACTTTGGCATCTTGTCTCCAACTGACTTAAACCATCTGGGAACCTGGTTATATTTTTGTCTAACGCTTACCTGCTTCCGCTATTTTTCCGCTAATTTACACAGGTGCACCTCTTGACTGACGGCTCGGTCGAAGGTCAATATATAACATTTGGCCTCCGAGAAAGAATAGACAGAATAAATAAAAAAATTCCAAATTCTTGAGGTCATTTATGTTTCTTGTATTTCTCCTCCTCAACATCCAAGGATCAGCAATCACAGACATAGCAGACCTCGGTGACTACGCTCCAAAACGTTCCCTCAACTTCTAGCTTACTTTTGTGAAGTCTCCATCCAAACTTTCGTTTTCCATGTACGGCTACTATATTATATCAAGGGTAATTATTGGCTAACTTATTACTTGATAGATTTTTTTTTCTTTGCAAAGATAAGAAAATTTTATGATAAACCTTCCCTTGGGTTTGATAAGTACGCATAAATTTGCAGGCTCCAAAACTGAACTATTATCTAACTATAGAGAACAGACATAATTTTATTATATATATATATATATATATATATATATATTGTCATCCACTGACAGAGTATTTTGTTGTATCACAACGCTTCAATGTGGCTAGAAACGCGAGACGCTTCAAGATTGGATTGAAACTCGGCTAACTTTACGTCAGACCGATAACATAACCCCCACAGCCAACAGCAGTCCCAACGTAATGTAGAGAATATGTATTAACTTCTGTTTGTTTACATCTTACGCTATCGTACACCGAAGTGCCCAATTCGTTAGAAGAGCTCTTCATTTCTCGAGTAGCAACCGTTCATTCCTTGCCAAAGGGTTCAACTCCCACCTGAGGGGGAATGTTCATATACAAGTAAATATAAATCCAGAATGCACAAATCTAGAAATCCACCAAAAGGTGTCAAATAATCTTGAGTTTGTTTTCAACTATGGTAATGTATATATTTTTGTTTGTTATTTTGTGTTGTTTTTTTTTTGTTTTGTTTTTTGAGAGAGAGAGAGTAAGGAACTTTAAAAAAGTTATTTTTATTGTGTCTCAGTAAATTTTCAAAAATTTTGTGAACAAGTATCTTGCATATTTGTTTTCAACAAATTTAGCGTTGGTTATGGAAGAATTTTTTAAAAGTTAACTTTAACAGACTGGAGTGGTTTAAAGAATGTTGTGAATTGGCTGTTTACATACTTGCTTTGAAGCAAAGTTGTCATTTGTCCCTGACGCATCGTTTAACGTTCTGCAACGGACACGATTTAAATGAGATTAGCGTTAGTCAGTGAAGTACGTGGTGTCTTCAATTAGTTTCCAGACATTTTTGTACCGGCCTTCAAAATTGTCGTAGACTCTTGAAAATACAGCATCTTATTGCATTACATCTTATGAGATGACTGACCAATTCTTATGATTTCGGGTTCTAATGAACAACTACAGCAGGAATTCAAATACACCCTATTAAAGCCTGATTGTCACGGCTTGTGACTTTCAAAAATGCAATCTGGACGTGAGGACACTTTAGAAGAACGATATGCAATAAAATTATGTTTTAAACTTGGAAAAAATACCACAGAAACTTATGGAATGCTTCAGACTGCTTTTCGACCATCTTGCATGAATCGAGCATCAGTTTTTGAGTGGCATAATCTGGTATTCTGACTTCCTTCCCACACCTCTCATCAGCCCTCACAGACTCCTTGTCTTCCTTGAATGGAAGACAGGGAGTCCGTGAGGGATGATGAGAGGTGTGGGAAGGATGTCGATACACCAGAGTTGATTAGCCAAAGGGTTAGGATTAGGTTTACTATGTTGAGGTTTAAAGGAAATTCAGGAAGAGATTCCATCGGAAGAGGGCAGCACTCTTCAAATCGGGTCAGTGGCATTTCCAACATGAAAATGCACCAGTCCACAACTCCATCCTTGTCACAGACTTTTTGACCAAGATGGGCATCAAGACAGTTCCCCAGTCTCCCTGTAGTCCATACCTTGCTCCCTGTGACTTTTGGTTATTCCCTAACTCAGAGGCTATCTTTATGAGACAATTGAGGAGATGAAAGAGGCTGTGACGAAGGTCATTGACACGCTCACACAAGACGTCTTCCATGGGGCCTTCCAGAAGTTGTTGGAACGGTACAAGTGCATTGCAGCCAGTGAAGATTACTTCGAAGGAGACTTGAGTTTCAAGTGTGTACTATCAATAAAACTGCCATACGAAAAAACTGTAAACTTATTTAATGATACTCGTATCAAATGGCCTTATGAAAAAGTGTGGAATTAAAATTGTTTAATACATTTAGAACTACCTGTCTCTGGCCAAAAAATGTAAAATAATTTGGACAATTAAATAATCATATTAATTATTTTATTGATTTTGTAAAATTGTTAGTTAGCTTGGGATTTTGAATGAAAGTGTAGTTCCTCGCGTCGTCGTAAGAGAGAATATGGATAATAAATGAATCAAGGCTTGTCAACCGGTGTTGGGAAATAAGTGTTTGTAATGCATGTGATGATTCTACAAAGTAAGATGCAATATGTAATTTAAATAGAGAATATATAAAAATGAGCTAATTCAAAAATTGACGGAGTTGAGTTTTGAAATCCAAAGGGAGAGGGGGATTTTAGGACGAAAGCCATGTTGCATCGGGTGAGTGGCACAGGGTAGTTGGAAGCGGGTTTGGTGGAAGTGAAATTCGCTCATAGACCCTTTGGACATGTTCCTCTCTCCTTGAATTTACGTCGGACTACTATGAAATTGTATCAGTCTGAATAAAACTTTTATTATTATTATTACTATTATTATATCTGAACGACATAGGGGGTGTCCTCGTGGTGTAATGGTTAAAGAGATGGACTGCGGAATCGTAGTAAGCGAGTTCGTACTCCAGTCGCGCTATTATGTTCGCTTTCGGGCAAATACCCTTGGGAAAGCTATGAACCCCCTTATCCTCCCAGCTATGGGTTAAATAGTACCACTACTGTTCTTCTAGGAGAATGGCTTTGGCATTAAATAACCTGCAAATGTTGATATGCCATTAAACAATGAAACCAAACCAAACCAAACCTGAACGACATGACTCGTCAATTCCTTCTGACTCTTAGTATTCAACATGATACATTAAAGCTACAAGATCTTATTTAGAGCTGATTTTTTAAAAATGTATAGATAAGGCCTCGAGTATTGGTTCCGTTCTTATTTTTGTCGATATATATATATATATATATATATATATATATATATATATATATATATTCTGCGCTAAATGTCCTATCGCCCAACGTCCGTCCACATATACATCCAACGTACCATATGGTTATAATAGTAAATATGAAGAAAAAATAAAAATTCTAAAAGGAAAAATAGCGGGAAATCTGCACTTGGGGAAACTAGTTGTTAGTAATGTACTTTTTATTTTAATAAGTGATCCGAAGAGAAAATTGAAAAAAGCTTTCATCATCATCATCATCATCCTCTAGTCGCACAGACAGCACGAATTTCCCTGACTCTCTATTTCTCTCTCCATCCGTCTCTTTCATCCATCATTCTTGGTTGGTCCGTCAAACTAGATCAGATGTCTGCATAGAGCAAGTGTAAATAATTTCTTACACGTCGGTAAACACTGGTATGTCCATGTGTAACGGATCCTTAGAAGAATATCAGTCATGAGTTCATTCCCGCTTCTCCGATAGTGCCCTGCATGTTTTGTTTTGTTTACTTAGATGGTTTTTGAGATAATATGTACAGCTTCTGTTTTAAGGGGTGTTGCTTCCAGGATTTGTTCAAAATAGCACGTAGCATTCTTGTATACTTTCCGTCGAGCTACTTCTTCATGCTTTTAATTAGCGTCTAACAAAAAGCTTTAGTTTTGAATAAATGCAAACATCCTCAGAAATATACATATCATTCTACAAATAAGTTATATTGAATGTGACAAGTAAAAACAGGATATTAATTTTCTTTTGTTCAATTTTTATGCCTGTTTCTTTGTAAAATAGATTTTTAAAAATCATGTGAGTGCTTGCATTATCCTGACTGGGGGCTAACAAGGTTCCTACTCTAGATGATACCAAGAATATTGATGTTGGATGATCTTTTATTGGAAATAATAACATCTATTTCCGTATAACTACTAGTATTATATGATGGGGGTGGTATGTAGAGAAGGAGATTATTGGAACTTTATATATTAACTCAAATTTAGGGGTTTTAATTTCTGGATTTTTTAATTCCTTTTGGCCATTTTTGGGTTAATGAAAAGCACTTGGTTGCTGTCAAAATGTTTGTTTCTTAGGAGGAAGACTATGACCCCATTAGCTGAGGGAATTAACATATGTAAAAGAAGTAAACGGGAAAATATATGAAGCTGATCGTTTAGTTTACTAGCATATATTATTCATAAAATTTCACCTGCGACGAATAATCTAGCATATGTTCAAATTAGGATGGGTTAAGTCATAGAAATACTCTTTTTCTGGTTTTCTAATTTTTCTAATATTTCATTGTTTTAAACCCATTTACTTTCGACTGATAATTCAAATTCATATATTTTTTCTTTCTTCTTATTTTTTCCTTTCGTACGCATACATAGACTGTAATCCATATTTGCTGTTTTTCAACCTCAAATTAAACGTGTGAATTCATCTGATGAAACGAAGAGTATAATGATATTCTTCGCCGAAATAAATTGATAATGACAATTTAAATATGTTTAAGTTTCCTTCTAATTGCATTGTATACGCTCTGTATGTGAGTTTTGTTATATAAAACGGGATAAAGAATATATAATAATTGGCATACATCAAGCTCTCCCATAGATTTATATAAAAATCCTCATATATTCTATACACGCTTAATCCACATCCATTATCTTTGGACGCTGACTGGATATATATATATATATATATATATATATATATATATATATATATATATATATATATATATATATATTATTTGGTCCAGTTAAACCGGAGTTGGAAGTAATTCCACCAGGACAAGAAAACTATTACAAAATAAACATTTAAATTTTCCTGGTAAAGAGCTCAATGTAACAGACATTACAGAGCAATAATTTCATTAAGAAAAAACAACAAACCGGTCACATTAGGATTATAAATTTATTTCCATCCCGTTATGTGTTTTTGATGAAATCAAAAAACACAAAAAAAATTAACAGGACTTCTTCAGATCTTATGAATAAAATAAATCAGAATAGACACAGGAAAAAAAAGTGGGAGGGGATAGAAGAGGGGTGAAGAGTTATTTCCTCATTTAGCCCACTTCCGTTTTCTATTTCATTGTCGGTTAGAATTATAGTAAATTAATTTTTTTTTAAATTTTTTTATTCTTTAAAAGTTCTAATTACTTTTCGACTTAAAAACTACATATTTAATACTAAATTAGAAAATTAACTTCATTCAATAACTTTACGTAACGATACAGTAATAATTATATTAAATCAATTTCAAGATTTAATTAAATTTAACTTTTTTTTAAAATCAAATTTATTTTCGAGCCTATTAAATCAGTTACACTTTTAATGATTAGTACGTATATATGATATGGTTTTTCCACATTCTTTATCTTTTATTTAATTTATTTTTATTCATTTACATTAATTCTCAATCTAATCCTATGCTTTTTTAAAAACATTACTTATGTTAATTTTCTCTAGTTTAAATTTAGCCCTATGTCTATACCTAGCTATTAATTCACATCGCTACTTTAATAATTTTTCAGGCTCTGGGTAAAATAAAATTTGTATCTTTTCTTCTAAAGACAGATTACATTTACTATCAAAACATTTTGGAGTATTTGACCTTTTTAATATGGACCATTGAATCTCAGGGGTTAAACCTTTAGTTTTCAAACTCCAAAAATGCTTGGATAAAGTAGTTTGATGTTTCAGATGTTCATGGGAGAAAGAATATTTGTGATTTGCGTATCTAATTTTCCATTTCGTGGATGAAATTCCAATATAAGTTTTTCGATCATTTATATTCTCTTTTGGGTAAATAATTCCTACATATACTACATTTTTTAAGTTACATAATCCATTCATAGGACAATCATTTCGAGTTTTACAATTGCATTTGTTTTGTTTACAATTATTATTATTATTATTATTATTATTATTATTATTATTATTATTATTATTATTATCTGTTCGGTTCTGAAATTCCTTAATTATCGCTTTATTATAATTATTGATTATTTGAAAAATATTTTTAGTGCAGGAGTAACTAATTTTTAAGTTTTTTCTATTAAATATTTTATGTAGTATATTATCATGTTCAAAGTACTTATCTATCAGTATCAAAAAATATTTACCTACATTTATACTAGCTAGTCAACAAAAAGGGGGTTAAACCATATAATTTTTCATTTTCTATTTTTATGTTCATACCATAAAAATAAAGGTGTGGTTTGATAAATATCTAGGGGAACAAGAGTGTTTATACATTTCCAAAGATTATTCGTCCGAAAGTGAACATAAGAGCGCGACTGGAGTTCGAACTTGCTTATTACGATGTCCCCATCCAGTACGTAAGCTATCAACTCTAATCCTAACCCCCCACTGTCGACTGTGTAAATCACTCTGTCTAATGAACAGGTGTACAAGCGTTATATAAATGATAAATGCTGGTCGGAACTATATAAATGATACTTGTTTATGTGAAACAGAAGCTAAAATTTATTAGGAAACTGAGTAAACAGCGAATATTCTTCATTATATCGAATGAAATCTCACATATATGCACATTTTAGTGCAAAGTGTAGAATGATTATTTTTGTGTAATATGTAAACAGTTTTTATTCCGTCAATATTTTCAGATATCTTTGGTTCTATAGAGATTACTCAAAGAGTTTTATATAAAAAAAGAATTATCAAATTTTTTTTCTTTCTAATGGTAGAAAGATTTTGACGATAAAATTAACTTTTATGTAAGTTTTTTGTTTTTCCCAAGTGCAGATTTCCCGCTATTTTTCCTTTTAATTTTTTAAATTTTTTCTTCATATTTACTATTATAACCATATGGGACGTTGGATGTATATGTGGTCGGACGTTGAGCGATAGGACATTTAGCGCAGAATATATATATATATATATATATATATAGAGAGAGAGAGAGAGAGAGATAGAGAGAGATAGAAAAGGAGCTGAATAGAGACGAAAGACAGAGACTTGCGGATATCAAGAGACAATAAGCAAAATATCGAAAGTAACTGAGTCATGAAAATGCGTAAACAAAGAAAACCTAAGAGAAAATATTAGAGTATTCACGTTTTCTATTTTGTGATTTAACTACGAAATGTTCGTGTAATATTTAATTATGTTAAAAATATGAACGGAAAATGAAAATAACAAAAGACGAGGGAGAAAGAGAAGTGATCGGCAAAGGAGAGAAGACATTATTTATTAAAACACGCAGAATTATTACCATGTATGGCTATAACATTCAGATCAAAACGGATTAAACTTATATTGACGGAAGACACTGCTTTGTTTTAAACAGAGTGTGGCAACTAAAGCCGTTGCCTAATTGAAGAAAATGAATGGTGGAAATAGACATATCCGAGGAATGCAGTGCTAGGCATAAGTGTTCGAACCTACGTAAAAGAAAAACAATATATATATATATATATATATATGTACCAGAAAAATTTAAATGTTCAATTTTGAATAGTTTTCTTGTCCTGATGAAATTACTCCCAACTCCGGTTTAACTGGACCAAATAATACTTATATATATATATATATATATATATATATATATATATATATATACATATATATATATATTGATTGATTTATTGATTGATTGATTTATGTGGCTCATTCATAATTTTTTAAAAAAGTAAGATACATTTTTTCCATAAGTTTAGTCTCTTCCTTGTTTGGAATTGGTTTATGGAAAAATATTTTAATCTCGCAAAAATATTTATTTTGAGGCTATTAAAAATGGTATGCTATAGTGTTCTTCAGGCGTTAACAGCGGTCTGTCATAAAATCGTTGGTGGTTGAGAATTACAAACCATTTGAAGTTTCCAGAAAAATGTGTGATATGTAAAGAGAAGCATGCTTTTGTCGAAAAAATCTTCACAAATGCGTTAAACATTGGTTTGCCACGACGAGACTGAGTCGAAAAGACGCTTAATGGAATGCAACACGCACTGACTCTTCAATAAAGAAGATCTTGCTGACAGTCTCCAGTGATATAAACGGATTCATGACTATTGCTTTCCTTGAAAACGGTGCGACAGTAAACAACATTTTCTCTAGCCAATTCCTTGAGCAATATTTGCATTATTGAATACACCATATATATATATATATATATATATATATATATATATATATATATATATATCCCAGCTATGTTGTTTCAAATAACTCTCTTCCGAGCTCTATAAATTTTCTTTTAAACATAAACGCTGTCTTACAGTTTACATGACTAATGGAAGATTATATCTGTGTCTATAATTTAAAATGAATAGCTAAATAAAAATAAATCCCATATCATAATTACAAATACATTGATTTGCAGACGTCTCACGTGCCACTTAACAGGCAAACATTCCATCCATTACCACCGCAACCAACTGAACTGCCCTCCATCAAATATACACAAAATTCTCATATACAATTCAAAAATCTTAAGTAGCTCTACTTGTGCGAAAAGATTACAAATTCTTGAGACAAATCTTGATGAACATTGCAGTCTATCATTAATAAGATCTGCTATGATGTTGACACATTCTTCCTCCTGAATGACTTCTATGAATAAACAGACATCAAGGGTCCTGTTTAAGGAAGCCATCGTTCAACTTAAAATAACCGGGTCTTGTTGTTTGCTTCTCTCGGCGACTAGACGATCACCTCGCCACTCTACAATCTGCTGAGTGCACAGCACTAATCATCATCAATGCGTTTGTTTTTAACGATTGACTGATTTTAACGGCATGTCACACCGTCCAGGTTTATTTTATTCCGATAGGTTAGCGAATCACATTCATGGCACGTTTATATTTACATATTTACGTAGTTGTTTCTGAAGACTTTTTTAAAACTCAGTTGAATCGAACAAGAATGATTTCAAACACATCTATAGGACCCTAACAACTACTAATACTCGAGATCAAACTGCCCCTAGGAGTAATGGCAATGAAGGGATACGCTGCCCTCCCCAGATCTCTAGAACCGGAGCCTCACTGTCATATGCAGTTTAGTGTTATACCCCAAATACCCCTTTTTAGGGTTATTCTAGTTATATCATCCCTGCAGCCGAAATGTTACATTGCTATATCGGCGTTAGTTTTCTCGACTGTTGATCGGCGTCTCTCGTCAACATCTTTTATTACCCCATGCTGCCCCTGGCTCTTTACTGATATGAATAGCAAGACACCTTACTTTTTTGTACACTTTCTTTATTTTTCTAGACGTATTATTTTCGACTCCTGCCCCAGGTCACGAATCTGGGGAGTTAGCCTTCGTAGACCAGAGATGGAAATTAGGTCCTCATGATCTAACTATTCTAGGCTGAGTACCCAAAATTGAAATCTACATTCTTAATATCTAAAACCCTCCGGTTATCTCATTGCTATTATCCAATTATAGCCAAACACTCAAATTGATCTCAAAGTAATCACTTGTCAATCAAACCTATTTCGCACATACGATTTCCGTTTAAGGGACATCTTTTAAATTATCTACACTATATATCAACAACTGGATACAGCTGGTAGAATCAACAAGGTGATCATTTTTAAGGACTTTTAAAGTGCTGATTGGGTGATTGATTGATTGGTGTTTTATGGCATCTTAAACTTTTTCGGTTATTTAAGAGCTAATCCTGTTTATATATACGATTCATAAGCGAATAGTTTGTAGATTATTTTATTTTTAAACGAATTGTTTGATCTCATTTGTTTACACAAAGTTAAATGGTTTTAAATATTCCTATCAAGCACTAATAATTCTATTAACTATTTTTTGTACACAGTTAAATTAAATTACACACAATTGAATTAAAGTTTTGCAATTTAACCTTAATAATCCTATTTATTAAGTATTCCTATCTGTTGGGTATCACCTACCTTTTCAGCATAATGAGCTGTTTCATCTGCCATATATGGCAGTAGCGGAGATCAGTCTGAGAATAAGTCTACGAGTCAGACCAGAAGAGCTGTTCCTATTGTTGAAGTATATCATTACTCTATCATTAATCCTATGTTCTTATTACTAACCGTCTCTCTCTTGTAAATACTCTTTCCTGTAAATATAACTATTTTCCTCACATATCGTGGTTTGTCTTATTACTACTACAACTTCTGTTCACTAACCAGAACACAACGCTATCTTAGTATTAATCATTTGTTTGAAAGCAATTAAATAGATTCAAGTATTCTTAACTCACAATATTAATTCTATTTAAAATAAATCATTTCTTTGCACACAGTTAAATAGTTTCAAGTATTCTTATTTAACACTAATTATTCTATTCAATATTAGTCATTTCGTTGCACACAAATAATTTCAAGTATTGCTATTCAATAATAGTTATGCTATTTATCAAGTATTTCTTATTAATAAGAACAACATGAACTCAATTGTATGCTTTCAAATAACAAATAATAATCCAGAGTAATTAGTTGAACAGTTTTATTTAACCCATAGAGTCCTTCCAGGTACTACTGTTACGGGACAGAGTGGACCTGGTAGTAATGCCGAATGAGGTTGACTCATTATTCCTCAAAGTCGCAGGACAGAGGTGTAATTGACGTATTCTACAGCCCCAAACGACAGGATGGTCATGCAAAGTTACAGACAGTATCAAACAAAGAAACTATAATCTGTACAATGAATCGACAATTTTATCTCGTTTGAAAAATTTTAAAAACAATTAAAAATCTTGAGCGATATCTATTTACCCAACCCCTTTCGCACAATCTGGATATGAGACAAGGTCACTTTTTAAGGAGAGTTTCTATGGTGTTATTTCAGAGTTTTTCCTTCTATTAGATGGGTCGCTATGCAAACAATAGATAGTCCGGTCTTCCCTAATAGTTGACCATTCTTAGAGGGAGAATAGTTGGATTCATAACTTTCCAAAGAGTATCAGCGCTGTATGAAAAGCAAAGAGTCTCATCCAATATTCAAAATCGAGTCCCCAGATCCATTTCTGATTGTACCATAGCCAGATACGAATACGTGAAATAGATATATTCATACCGGTATGCGAAACGTTCATAATGTTCGTAACATATATACATAGAAGATAGGAATCCCGAAACACGAAAAACACTTACGACTTCTTAGTTCAGGTACGAAACTTTTTATTACCTTTGAGTTTAAAGGTTCTTCGACATAAGGAGAAAGAGGCACAATCTTTCTATTCTGGCTTTGTCATCCGCCTCGCCATCTCTTGCGGCGCCCGTAGCGCGCAAATTCATCTGGTCTCTGCGAACCCCGAAAATCGACCCTTCTCGTCCGGTGTCTAGTCTCAACTCAACTAACTGACTAAAATCCACAAAATCCTCCGCGCGCACGCTTCCGGTGCATGACGCCATTCACATCCACTGGTCAACCTTTCTCTGGGATTTTTATTTTGACATCTATGAACGACAGGTTTTTGTCTCATCTGTATTTAACGCGACTCAGGAAGACTTGCATTTAGAATAATAAATAAAAGCATTGTTAATTGTTCAATTAAAGAAACACTTTTAGGATAAGAAATAAAATGTTTGTCGAAGTTTTTTGTTTGTTATAATACAGCTTCTGGTGCACTTCGGTCTATGTTACCCGAGAATGTGGCTTGGATGATATTACTCACATCTTCATCAAGCTGCACCAAGCCTTCTTGTCATTAGATGGGGTCCATTTAATCTGCTTAGCGACTACTCTGTCCGGCAAAGCTTGAATCGGGACCATGTGATGTTGGGCACTGTGGTTTGTCACCTGTACCATCTCCACCTCAGTCTTACAAGGTGTAGCACCAATGCGTGGTGCGTTCTCATTTTCGCCATCGCATTTCATCTTGTCCTGGAGTATTTTAAGGCAACGCTGATTGTTGCACGTTTTCCCGCGGGAGCACGTTGTTTCCGAAGTCCGTTGGGCGTTTGCTGTTGTCGTTATTCTGTCCCGTTGGAATTCTCATTCTCCCCGCTTTCGTGATTCCCTGGCGTTATTTAATAATTGAACATTTAGAAGCTTGCTCGGAGCTCCCTTTTTCTAAAAAAAACAAACGAAAAAGAGAAACGTCCTTTTGGGGGCTAGTCCAACTGACTTCGTGTTGTCGTCTTTCCACGCGGTCAACTGTCTTTTCAGTAGTCACTAAGTCTTTCTTCAGTCGTCAGTCCAGTCTATTCCTGGCAGTCACTTTTCAACACAGGATTATAAATTGTTATAATACACCAACTGGTGCTCCCTCCGGATGTGTCATCCGTGTTGGTGCTCCATAGTCATTAGATGTTCCGGGTCTGTGCAACAAGGTCAAATACTTCTGACTGGTAGTATATATATATATATATATATATATATATATCCTAACGAACAGATATTGTTTAGATAAATTGCGTCTATTCAAGCTTTCTATTTTTATTTATCCTTCTTAAAACTGGTATTAAATTATTCACTTTCGACAAGTTCGATTTTTGCACTACATATAACACACATCTTTTTAGAAATGAACTATCTGCTTACAACGTCTTCCACCCCCCTGTACTGTTCGTACCAGTTACAATCGGCGGATCATATCCCCTGGGAAGATTAACGTAATGCAACCTCCCGATTCAGTCAACCATTAATCGCATGCAGATATCCACCTCCACTTGGGTCTTGTGCAGTTCTAGACTTTGTAAATATCAGATGGAGAATCGTACTGGGACTATTTAGATAGTTAGCCAATAATATTCCATATTTAATCAGCTTTGGTTATTTTGGTACAAGGTCAGAGGTTTGGAAAAGCCAATGAACGAAGAAGAATAGGGAAAGTACCTGATCTTGAATAAAAACAAAAAATAGAAGAACTTTTTTAAAACTATTTTCTATTTGGTCCACCTACATCGGCAAACGTACGCTGTTCATATTTGAGATGAGATGGTACATCCTATAATAATCCAAAGTACAAAGTATTTTTTAAATAATCGTATAACAATAAACCACTCGATACAATGGCTTCTGTTTCAAGTCCTGCTTGATGACTGACAAGCTAGAAGTCGAAGGTCAAAGTGCTAGGTTTGGTTTGGTTTCGTCTGTTGGGGTTTTATGGCATATCAACCCTTTCAGGTTATTTAATGCCAAATCCATCTTTATACAAATAAACAGTTCTATTTCAAGCAATTCAGTAAGGCCTTAGAAAACAGTTTAATTGTCAAATGCATTTCTATTTCAAGCTATTCAGTTTATTCAAACAGTTCTATTTCAAACAATTCAGTTTAGCGTAAGTAAAATTTCAATGTCAAAAATAGTTCTTTTTAAAATAATTCAGTTAAGCATACAAAAACTGTTCCATTTCAAATATTTTAGTTTAGCAGGAGTTCACCGTTTAATTCTCAAAACAGTTCTATTTCAAGTAATTCAGTTTAGCATAAGTACGCAGTTTAGTTCTGTTTGACCCATAGATAAGACCCTATCAGGTGCTACCACTCTATGCCAGAGTGGACCTGGGAGCAATTGCAATGATGGGGTGGAACCTCACCATCAGATTGTTTAGTGTCACATCTAGGAGACTCATCGGTGGGTGTCTTACCTGACTGCAGAGATGCAGTCGGTGTATTCTACAGCCCCAGCCAACTGGGCAACAACGTATTGAGATTATTACTCAGAAAATAGATATCATTAAGTTTAATAATACATTACCTTTAACATTGTTAAAGGTTTATAATAAAGAAAAATAATAAAAACAATTTCTGATTTTTACTGATTAAATCATATAATTCAATAATTAAAAACCAATCTATTTGCGGAAATCTTCGCAGTTCAGTATAGTTCTCAATAGAAAATCATGTGCAAGTCTTCAGTTCTAAAGAACCGCCAGGTTTAAATATCCCACAAATTACTTAGACGAGTTTTGAATTTATATTGTTTTTTAGTGGGGTTCAAAAATTAATGTTTGATAATTAGTTGTATAATCACAACCATGACCAACTATACAAACACATATGCATGCGAAACCATAACTACACAACAATAATAACGAGCAACACAGTTCTTAGAAAAATATACCTTTCACTTTATTGAAAGGGTTGTGTGTGAGAGGGAGTTAGAGACCAAACAGAACGGCAACATATTGACCCCCACTCTATTGGCCATAACCGCGTTTCTTTCCTGTTCTCCTTGGGTGCTCAACCGGGGGCCTGGGGGCCCAGCCTCTCTGGGTAATGGTTTTCTCTACTGCATCTTATCTCCAACTGGTCTGATCTCCAAACTGATTAATCGGGGGTCTGAGGGCCCACTCTGCTGGGTGCTGGCTTTCTCTACCGCATCTTTTCTCCAACTGGTCTGGTCTCCAAACTGCCTGACTTATTGACTTCACTGAGTTATATAATAGTTCAAAATCTACCTTTTACTTGTGGGTGTCACAATTTCTCACTCATTCACCCTGTCCACGGTCAAGTTTATAATATCCTGATCAACCGGAGGCACCTGTTTTTTACATAGGTGCATTTCCTATTTTGACAGCCCGGCCGGGTCGTAGGTCAATATGCAACAAATTTAGAATTAACTGTAAAAAAAATCTTTCATTTTTGTAGATCAAAAGGAATCATAAAGATTATTCTAACCAGAAGTACTTAAAAAAAAAAAGAATAATAAAAAAAGACTGTTTTAAATGTAGATTAAAAAAATTATTTTTAATCCGAAAAGTTTTCATTTTTTATTCTTAACTACGTTTTATTTTACTTACCTATAATTTTAATTTTGTAGAAGGTAAAAAAGAGAAAATATAAAACGAAAATTAAGCGAAAGCATTGTTTATCGATAACATCATCATCATCGTCATCATGTCGCACTGGTAGCACGGATATTCCTGACCCTCTATCGCCACTCCTCCCTATCGTTCATCGCCCTAGGAAGGTCTTCAAGACAACATCCCGTATCCTCACATAACTGCTGAATGTATGTTCGTGCTGGTCGTCCTGCTTTTGCACGGCCATGTGTGGGGGTCCATAAGAGTACATCTCTTATGAGTTCGTCCCTGCTTCTCCAGCAGTGTCCTGCATGTCTGGTTCGTCTAACCTGAATAGTTTTCGTGATAGGAGGCAGGTGGCCGTAAAGTTAGTGTCTTGTGGAATGTTGCCGCCAGGACTAGGTCATGGTTATCTTTCGGTGGCTGTTTTATTCTCTTCTATAGAAGCCACTCTTAACTTACACAATCATATTTTAAACGAATGCTTTTTATTTATTCAGAAAAAAATTTATTGATTTTTAATCAATTAGACACAGTTTATTAAAAGAAAGAAAGAAATATTTACAGGATGAACGAATGTAACATAGCAAGACAAGAATATGTATGAAACGTACATAGAATGTTCATAACTTATACACATAGAACATAGGAATCCCGAAACACGAAAAACACTTACGACTTCTTAGTTCAGGTACGAAACTTTTTTTATTACCAATGAGTTAAAAGGTTTTTCGATATAAGGAGAGAGATACCATCTTTCTGTACTGACTTTTCCATCTCACCCAAACCACGTACGCACCCGACACACGGTCTCGGCGAGCAAGCGAAAGTCAACCTTCTTCTCCCGAGCCAGGAACTCAACACCCTGACTTTTCTCAAATCATCCGAAATCCTCCGCGCATGCTTCCGGTACATGACGTCATTCACATCCCCAAGTCCTATCTGGGATTTTTATTTTGACATCTCTGAATGACACATCCTCCTCGCGCGCGCGTGAACACCCGCGCTCATGTTGCACCAAAATAACCCATGCACTAAGCGAAAGGTTCTCAGCCTAACTTAACCGAAAGGCAAGATATATAAAACGAAATCCCTCGGCCATTATATTACACGAATACTTTTCAATTGAATTAATACACGAAATTTTTCATTTAAAAAGGACAATTTTTTATTTTTAGCTCCTTTTTATCGTAATATTTTTATATAGTAAAACAGAAAATGAATTGAACGAATATATTTTTATCGCAGTAAATCAACAGGTAATTAAGAACTGAATTTCCATTTTTTTTATATATTTTCAAAATTGTTTTTAGAAAAATAAAGTTATAATTATGTTTCAAACAATTAACTAAATTTTCAGAGGGAAAATAAAGATTTGAATTAAAGCCATGCTGCTTTTTCGAAAATTATTAATTTAGAAATTATTTGTAAAAAAAAAAAAAAAAGAAAATTATTGAAAACTAAAGAAACGATCATGAAAATGTTTTTAACTTTTCATTAGTAAGGGTTACATATTTGTAAATATCTTTAGATATAAACTAAAAAATATTTTGAATAAAAAATTCATAAAAGATGATTACTTTTCATTTGAATTACAAGGTGAGATGTTACAAGAACAAATAAAGACACATTTTGATTTCCCTAGCTAACATTTCTTCCTTTCAATCCCATTCAGTAGCATTTCTATTATCGTTTTCGTGCATTCATGGACCGATTAGTTCTGCTAGTACCTGACCGAAAAAATGAAACGCAGTTTCTTCCAGGCAGCGGTCGTGTCGATACTGCTATATGGATGCACTACTTGGACGCTAGCTAAACGGCTGGAGAAGAAGCTAGACGGCAATTACACAAGAACGTTGCAAGCAATATTGAACAAGTTCTGGCAGCAACCCCCCACAAGGCACCAACTATACGGACACCTGCCTCCCACACGAAAACTATCACTATCCAAGCTAGACGCACCAGACACGCAGGACACTGCTGGAGAAGCAAGGACGAGCTCATCAGTGATGTACTCCTAAGGACCCCCGCATATGGCCAAGCAGAAGCAGGACGACCAGCTTGAATATACACACAGCAGCTATATGAGGATACGGGATGTAGCCCTGAAGATCTGCCAGAGGCGATGAACGATAGGGAGAAGTGGCGAGAGAGGGTCAGGGATATCCGTACTAGCGGCACGACAGGATGATGATGATGATGATGATGATGGTGGTGACACGATGGGTTGAATTTCATTTCCGTTTGTGTTGGCGCCACTCAGAGGATCTGTTAGTCTGTTTTGGTGCAAAACCCACAGAAAGGGCCTGAGCACGAGACCTGAAGCGAAGGAGAGAAGGAAGGTCTCAGAGAAGACAGACAAAGCAGTCGACAAAGGAGGGCAGAAGAGAACAGTCGGCTTGAGATAGCTGTCCAAAGAAGGACACACTCAGCAGAAGGAGGCAGTAAGAAGATGAAAGCAGGGCAGTCTAGAGATGAGTCAGCATCCCAAGTGGTTTTGTGGAAGTTCCGCGCAAAATACACTCCCGTGATAGCCAGCAAATGCACGGAGAGCTGCACAAACGTGTCACAAACTCCCTTCTCTTGCACTTGGAGCTAACCCAAGTCTGTGTTTGTTCGTTTGTTCTTTTCCTCCATCCTTTCGGTTGTGTTTTGTGTGGCCGTAAAGAAATGTATAATGCTCCTGGTCGGAACCACTGAATGAATCACTGGCCATGAGTAGTTCGGTTTAAGGAGATAGTGGGGTTCGGCCAGTAGTGGTATTGTCATATTATATTATATTATATTATACTATATAAAAAGTATGAAATGTAGTATCAATATAATAACATATGTAATATAATAAACACACACAAACGCTAACATTTGGCGGGTTGAGTAATTGCTTGTTTGTGTATTAAATTCTCACTCCACTGCGGGAACTTTTGCTCCAGTGCTAAGCTAATAAATAACTTATCTGAATATATTTAAATATTGGTATTTCGTCTCTTTTAGACCACAGATATTTAATGACTATTTTGAAAGTAACTTTTCGTATCTTGAGAATGGTGACCTCGAGATTACTAAGGAATTCTTCTTCCAATGCCAGTGATAAAACGAAAAGTAAACCTGATTGAAAATAAATATGCAAGACATGAGGCACCCAGTGAGAATCGATCCAAAAAAATAAAGCAAAACAATTGTTTGATAATCCACCACATGATATAACTGATTTTAAGTTTCTGGTGAATACAATTGAAAAAGCTTCATTCATCCATGGCAGTGTTTGCTTTAAGATAAGGGTTGCTTTACGGTTAAACCTCGTCGTAGTGCCCGCCTATCACGTGAAGAGATAATGAACCTTAAAGATAACAAATATTAGAGCTAGCAAGGAAATATCTAAATTTCTTTTTTCGGAGAGGGGTGATGCTTGATTAGTTTTGTACCATTTCAACCCTTGTTGGGTTATTTACTGCGCAATTCAGTATAACAATAATGATCCTTAATTATATTGGCCAGAAAAATATATCTTTACTATCATTATCAATTTGACCTGTAAATACGACCAGAATATATGATATATAAATCTCTAACAGCTGATATGATAATGATCTGAAAACATACAACAAAAACACAAGGAATGTCCTCAGTATAAGAAAATAGTTTTGCTTGGTCTTTATATGTTCCCGATATATATCCAATTAAGAACAAATCCATGCTAATAATTTTATATTCCCATAATTTCATTCGTATATGGACCCCCACATATGGACGACCAGCTCGAACATACATACAGCAGCTATGTGAGGATACGGGATGTAGCCCTGAACACCAGCCAGAGGCAATGAATGATAGGGAGAATGGCGAGAGAGGGTCAGGGATATCCGTGCTAGCGGCACGACATGATGATATTGATATATATATATATATAGACAGAGAGAGAGAGAGACTTGGCGACCATAATCGAGGGTGACCCAAAGGGTACTTTTTCAATGGCTACGACACTGATGTGTAGGGAAGGACGCTACTCCATTCTCTGGATTTCTCCACTTTATCCTTGATCCTTACCTTATAATGCTGAGTGCTGAAGAAGGCAGCATCAAGTACTATTTTTTGAGTCTTTGAGTATATATATATATATATATATATATCGAGAGAGAGAGAGGGGGAAACAGAAAGAGAGAGGGAGAGGGAGGGAGGAAAGAGAGAAAGAAAGAGAGAGCGATTTTGATCTTTCAATAAGTAAGAAAAATTAGTGGCAAGAAACAAAATTTTTTTTTAATCGTAATATTTTCCATAAAAACAAACTCATCATTCTTTGAAATTGATTTATATATAGAAAAAATTACCATAATTTCTGAAAAAATTCTCTCTTGAGGTAATTAAAAATGATTGCAAATCAAATTCCTCGACGTGTCACACAAACATTCGTCGGTGAAAAGTGCAAACCATGAGAAATTTTTAAAAAAAAGGAAATTGTGTGATATTTACGGAGATCGATGATTTAGTCAAGAAACGTTTACACATGTGCTAAACATGGGTTTGCCACGATTGAATTTGTGTCTAAAAGGAAGTCCATGAAGTAGAAACCCATTGACTTTTCATTTAAGAAAAAGCTCTGATGCAAAGGTCAGTAAAGAATGTCATTCTGACAGTCTTCTGGAACGTGAAAGGATCCATGACCGTTGGTTTTCTTGAAAAACTTGCAACTGTTAACTATTGTTCTTATTGCCAACACCTAAGACAAAATTCACCTTAAGTATTGAATGAATCTCGTATATATATATATATATATATATATATATATATATATATATATATATATATATATAGTGCAGACAGGCAGACAGAGACAGGCAAAATGGGAAGATAGATGGACAGTCAGCAAACGGTGTAGGTAATAATATAAGTAATTATATCAGGATGATTATACTAATGCATAAAAATTACCATAAAAATTACCATATTTTCCTAAGATTTTTTTTTCTCTCTGTACTTCAATAGAATAATCAATTTTTTCATGGGAATGTCTTTTTGAGGCAATATTTTAGTAATAACTAAAAAAAATCATATATTTACGGTATCTTTTTTTTTTATCCCCAACAGCTGCTTTTGATTTTAAAGGGTGGATATTTTTAGATCTTACAATTATCTATTTCTTTTCTTTTTGAATAAACATATTAGCGAGGGTATCTTTAACGAGATTCTAAACAGGAATAGAGAAAAGAGAGGAAAAACACGAAGAAGATAAGAAAGTTCCGAGATTTGAAACGTTGCATAAGGAGAGTATTTCCTTTCCACTGGAGCGTATTTCCTCTGGCAGCCATATTAGGCGGCTGTTAACGTCCCCTAATGTGCGAAATCAATTTTGCCATTATGGAAGTCGTGCTGAGAACAACGAATCAATGAAGACAGAGTAGTTGTATTGAAAAGTTGCGAATACATTCGTTCGTGCTATCTCTTTAATGTTGGTGCATGATGAAAAAGGACTCAATATATGCCGTTTGCTTTTAACAAAATTCAGTTTTTTTCTTTATACATATATTTCTTCATACATATATATATATATATATATATATATATATATATATATATATATATATAAATATGAGAGAAATAAATGGAAGAGTTGGGGAAGTAAGGATCTTTTTGAAACTTCACACTTTTTGCTTTATGTTTAATGAATGAATATTTTAATGGGCTCCTTAAATCATTCCACAACGGTTCGTGATGTTCAATGAATAAAATCATTCGTCTTATTACTGACAAGGTTTCCACTTAAAGTTACATTATTATCTACGTATCGATTGTTAGTTCTTCTTGCCTGTGTTTCACGGTTTCTTTATGTAATGGCTTAACAACCTTAGTTGGGTTATTTATAGCCCAAATCATCAATCCTTGTAGAATATCAGTAATGGTACTATCTAACCCATATTTGGGATGATAAGAGGGTTCATGCTTTTCCCGAGTTTATTAATCCAAAGATGGACGTGATAGTGTGACTAGACCTCGAACTCGCTACTTATGATGTCTTAGTCTAGAACGTTAACAACGACGCTATGGGTATTTTTCATTAGCTTGCGTGTGACTATAAAATAGTCGCATCATTCGTGTTGGCGAGTTGAGAACGCGGGGGTTCAGATCAATTTGATTTTTTTCAGTCACTAGAGTAAAAAAAAGAGAAAGAAAGAAAAAAAGAAAGAAAGAAATGACGAGAAAGTAGTAGAGTAGGAGAAAGAAAGAAAGAAAGAAAGAAAGAAAGAAAGAAAGAAAGAAAGAGATGGAGGTGGAGAAACAGTGGGAGAAAAAAAGAAAAATGTGGAGGAGGGGCATCGAAAGAGAGAAAGAAAGAGGAAGAACAGTGGGAGAAAGAAGGAGGAGGAGGAACATCGAAAGCAAGAAAGAAAGAAAGAAAGGAGGGGGAGGAGGAGGAACATCGAAAGCAAGAAAGAAAGAAAGAAAAGATGAGGAGGAGGGACATCGAAAGCAAGAAAGAAAGAAAGGAAAGATGAGGAGGAGGGACATCGAAAGCATGAAAAAAAGAAAGAAAGAAAGAAAGAAAGAATGAGGAGGAGGGACATCGAAAGCAAGAAAAAAAGAAAGAAAGAAAGAAAGAATGAGGAGGAGGGACATAGAAAGAAAGAAAGAAAGAAAGAAAGAAAGATCATCTTGGATGGAAAGTGAAGTTTAAATAGAGAAAGGTAAAGTGATACAAAGACTAAGAGATAGTTTGAATATTGAATACAATAATCCCCCTCGATTGCACCAGCAAGATGTGTCTCCAGGTCAATTTTTTAAAGCAGAGTATTTCAAGCATAAATTTAGTTTTCTGTCTCCAAGAACGGTTACTATAACAACGTCAAAGAACCCAGCCTGCCTAACTATTTACCGATACACGGAACGTTAGTAGTTAGATGTATATTAATACAATGCGAATTTCAAACACCAACGTGTACGATTTGAACTCGGGTTCTCGTGGCCATTTCTTACACCGATAACCATTACGCCACGAACGCCTCCGATATATATATATATATATATATATAGTGGTTCCACCACTGCTCCTTCCACACAATCCTCAGAATACCTTTTTTTTACCAATATTAGAAGTCTTTGAAAAGGCGAAGATCAAAAGAATGAAGGTCATGCTTCTGAAGTCCCAGCAACACAGAGCAAGACACATTTCTTGGGTGAGAGATCGTCGTCAGCCCAGGATCGTACTGTGCAGTCATTTCCCCGCTGGCCATGAAGACAGTGGGTCACCAAAAAGTCGATTCAAAGACTACTTGAAAAAAACATTTGATGCCTGCCATATCAACCATCAACGATGTCCACGCTTGCTGAGAACATTTTCCCCAGGGATCTCACCATCAGCTATGTTGTCACTTATTTTGAAAACTCTCATTAGGCCGCTCACAAGAACAAAAGGCACAGTAAGAGGAACAACATCACTTGACCATTAAGACCGAGTTCGACTTTCAACACCAACATTTGCGACTGCGCCTGCCTTATTAGCCTGGAACATGCCTGGGGTCGTCGTGGAGCGCCTCCACCTCGGTCTTCGTTTCTCGAAAGCAAGCAATGATATATATATATATATATATATATATATATATATATATATATATATATATATATATATATATATATATATATATTGCGTTTGTGTGTGTAATGGCTAAATTGTCTTCCATTTGAATAATTAAAGAAGATTCCACATCTGGCAATAGGACACTGCACCATGCTATAAAGGCAGTCAAACACAGTTTGGATGTCAGAAAATGTATGTGACCGCATCACTCCAAATTTCTGGCCACCTAACTATTCCGATTGCTCTCCCTTCATTATTATGTGTGAGACTCGGTTGGACGAGATACTAACAAAAGTATGTCCAACTCCAAAAAGGAACTGAAGGCAAGGATAACGGCAGTATTTACTTATTCAAACACTGAGTACTAATGAGGTCGTTGGAAAGGGTTGCAGGAGATTACAAAGTCATCTGGAGACCATGGTTGAAGCCAATGGAGATTTCTTAAAATCAATTTTATCCTTATTATTAGAAGACATTTTCATTAATTTTTCGAATACACCTGATAAACTGAGATGCCAATACTATTTTTATTTTTGCTCTATTTAGACCACAATCGCGCCATCTATCTATCTATCTATCGATCTATATATATATATATATATATATATATATACACATAAGAAAAGTAAGTGGAAAAGTGGATAAACCAAAAAAACTGACAGTGATTTAACAATGATATTTTCTCTTTATTTAACAAATACTTCATCAGAATCTAAAATAAAGACGAAATATCGTTGTTAAATCTGTTGGCACTATTTTGGTTTATCCACTTTTCCACTTATTTTTCTCATTTTAACATTTTACCGAAATCTACCATTTCTACACAAACACACACACACACACACATATATATATAATAAAGACAAATTTTGTCTGTATTATCTATTTAAGATCCTTTCAAGTTTCCTGATAAGTGTCTTAGTTTCGGGTTGAAATTTGTAGATGAATTTCCCAAAATTGTCCCGTGCGCTTTCGAACCCTTCATAGGCCATCTTCAGGGGTTGCTTGCTTGTGTAAGGTGTTTTTTAATGAGTTTTGCAAGTTTTTATAACATAACAAAAATATGCGAACACAGAGTTGGATAAAAAATGGCCTATGAAGAGTCCGAAAGCGCTCGAGACAATTTCGGGAAATTCATCAACCAATTCGAACTGGAAACTAAGACACTTATCAAGAAACTTGAAAGGATCTTAAATAAATCTTACAGACAAAATTTGTCTTTATTATTTAATGAAACATACTTAAATGAACGACCACTGCCTAACTACACACACACATATATCCACTGCCTTTTTTCTGTTTTAGTGCAGCAACTTAGGACAATTTAAGACATAATCTAGGACCAATTATTACAATTTTATTATACATCAGTTTGGACGTTTTATATTTTCACGTTAAGTTACATATATATTTATATACCAACTGCTAGTTCTGATTTACTATGCTTTCAAAATGGTGGCATCTGTCGTAATGCCAAGTTGAGAACACAAAGCCACAGGTCGACTTAAATGCTTTTCTTCTTTGAGGCTTCGTTTCATTCTTTTTATGTATTGTTTATCGTAAGCCAAGATTGCGCTGTTATAAAGAATAAAAAGTTAAATAAGAATTTAGTGACAAAGAAATAAACATATAATGAAGCAAACAGAAATAAAAAAGGAGAATGATGATGATGGTAAGGTAGAAGTGAAGGAAGAGAAGGGGCTACAAGAAAATCAGAGAAAAAATAAAAGATTTAATGAAAAGGTTAAAAAGAAGAAGGAAGAACACAGAGGGAAAGAGTGAGAAGGCCAATTAAATGTAAGAAGTAAGAAAAAGAAGAAAGAAAAAAAGAAGGTGAAACCAAGAAATGAATGAAGGAATGAATGAAATGGGAGATGAAGAGGTGGAGTTGGAAGTTAAAGTAAAGAAGAATAGGTAAGAGAAAATGCAGAACGAGGAAGGCAAAAAACGAAACAAGCAACTACTACAAGAAGAAGAAGAAGAAGAAGAAGAAGAAGAAGAAGAAGAAGAAGAAGAAGAAGAAGAAGAAGAAGAAGAAGAAAAAAGGTGAAACCAAGAAAAGAATGAAAGAATGAAATGGAAGATGAAGAGCTGGAATTGGAAGTTAAAGAAAAGAAGAATAGGTAAGAGAAAATGGAGAACGAGAAAGGCAAAAAACGAAACAAGCAACAACTAAATTGTATCTGCAAGAAGAAGAAGAAGAAGAAGAATTTTTTTTTTTTATCTTGGACTTCCGACTTCTGTTCTTACGGCAGTCCGTATTCTTTATTTGCATTATGAGCAGGATATTCAGTAATAACTTTTTTTTCATCCATTATACTGAAGTGTTTTATATGAGGAATTGATTATTTACAATGCATGAAACTTTTAGCATTGAAGACGACATGAGGTAGCGAGGTAAAAAATTATTTTAGATTTTATCCTACTCCACTGGACAGTATCTGAGCATATGTTTTGATTACGGAAAAAAGTGTTTTAACCGATTTTTCCATTTACACACACACACACACATACACACACACAAACACACACACACATATATATATATATATAATTTTTGGTTGGTCCAATGAGAGAAATATATATATTCCAAAATGAATAGGTCAGTAAATGAATTTGAATTTGATACTTTCGGTTCATATATTGGTCCTCTACACGTCTTTCTGACTTCATGGGTCGGACGAAGGCAACGAAGACTGAAACACGTGCAGAGAACAAACACATGAAATAAAAACTAAAATTCTAAATTCAAATTCATTTGCTGACCTGTTCATTTTAATACACACACACACAAACACAATTATATGAATATAATAAGCTGATGATTTGATAAAAAACAACATTCATGGGTTTTCAATTCAGATTTTTTCTTCTTCTATAATAGTTGCCTTATCAAAGCTAAAAAGTTCAGTCTGTCCTAAGATTTTATTATGTGGCTAATGGTGAGATAAATTCATGATATTCTCAAAGACATTGGCATGAAATTAAACGCAATATAGCCTCTTCCAGAATTTGAACTCGGTTCATCGACGTTTACCTTTGTTTAACATCTATAATACAACAAACACACACACACACACACACACACACACACACACACACACATAAACACACATAAACACACACACACACACACATAAACACACACACACACACACATATATATATATATATACATATGTATATATATATATATATATATATATATATTGTTATCCACAGAAAGACTTTTACGTTTAGTCACCACTCATCAGTGTGGCTAGGCATGTAAGATGTTTCACGCTGGGATCGAAACCCGCCTACTTTACGCCAATATCTTACTGCAGATCCATCAACAGCGAAATAATTTAACGCATATGCATTATATTTTCCTTTGTTTCCAATTTGTGCTTAACGACTATGGGAGAGCTCAATTCATAAGAAGAACTTTGCATTACGAGAGTGGCAACGGGTAATTTTTTACGAGAGTGCTCAACGCCCCGGGGGCTAGTATATATATTGCCCTCTGCAGACAGACTGTTTCGTTTTATCACAACTCATCAGTGTGGCTAGAAACGCGCGACGTTTCAAGCTGGGATCGAAACCCGGCTGACTTTACGCAAGTAAAATATCTTATCGCAGATTCATCAGCGTAAGCGAATATACATATATTAGCAGATAATCTGAAAGAAAAATGTATGTTTATTTGTCAAGAAAAAGTTTTGCTCATACGGCTTCATGAAATGCAACAATTTTTCTTTGTAGAATAATGATGATAAACGTATTGGGGTAATCTCCATGGAAACAAAAGCAGAATCGTAGTTCTTTGGGTGCTTTTGAAATTTTATATTTGAAAACGTTTGAAAATGTGTTTTGATTACTTTACAATACAAAGTAAGATTTTATTGAAGAGTATTTTTGCTTGAAATTCATTATTTATAACTTACAATATAACAAAGGATTATAATTGAGAAAAAGATTGGAGTCGTTGAGTCTGATCTGAAATAACCCATATCATTTCTGTTTATCAATATTCTCTCCTGCATTAATACTAATTTGGCTAAAACCGGAAATATATTTTAAAATTCTCGTTGTTGTTTGAGTGTTTGGTATTTTGAAATTAATACGGATTCTCTTCATTGATCATATTCATATGATCATAAACTGCATATGGTTGGGAGGATCCAGAGTTGTTTTCCTGGGTAGTGTGAAGTATTCTTACATGACGGTTACTTTGAGCATTACACAATAGATAGGCCAAAATCTAACCGTTGAATGAATAGAAACATATCGTTGCTTAACTTGGTATGATTGAAAGCTAATGAAACCGAGTTCAATCTAAAACCAAGGCTCTGATTGAATATTTTCGATCATGTGTTACACGAATATGGCCATGTGCGAAATGGACATGGAATGTTGGTAACATATATACATAATGTTCATATAGAAAACTCAGAACATAGGAATCTGGAAATTCGAAAACACGTAACGACTTGTTTGTTCAGGTACGAAACCTTTTTATTACTTTTGAGTTAAAGGTTTCGACATAAGGAGGAGAGACACGATCTTTTTATGCTGGCTTCTTCATCTGGCCCCTATCTCAGCGGGACCAATGGCGCGCAAATTCGTCTCGCCTCAGCGAGTCCCAAAAGTCGAACCTCCTCGTTCGGTGTCTAGCTTCAACTTTCTAACTTTCTTCGAAATCCCCCAAATCCTCCGCGCGCTTCCGGTGCGTGACGCCACCCGCACTTCGTCACCCGTTTTATCATCTCAGGCTATTGTGACATCTCTGAGTGACATGTCCACTCTGTGCGCACGCGCGTTACAACCTTCATCAAAGTTGTACCCAACCAACCCACGCGCCGAGCCGAAAGGCTCTCAGCCCAACTAAACCCAAAGGCATGAACCGAAATCCCTCGGCCATTATATGACACATGTGGCAGAAACGGTTCTAGAGTTTTGAAAAATAGTTGAAAATATAATTTGCTGGTTTTCTAGGCTGCGAGCTGCAGGCATTGGCAGATAATGGGTGTGTATAATTTTTTCATCCCTGACGTATACGGATAAAATGTCAGAAAGAAGACAAAATAAGAAAATATGCACAAAAAGCAAAACGGTTACTAACTCTTCCTAACCAGAAATATCTTCCTCATAATAAAACAGTGGGTGACCCTCGGAGAAAGAAGCTAAACCATCATCATCGAACACAAAGTGGAGGTTTCAAACGGTAAACGGCCGACGTCTGAAGTAGAGAGAGGACTGAGCCTGAGTGCTGATACTTGTTAGACTCCCATATATGGGTCACTCAAATCTTTTTGATATGATGATTAAAGGATTTTGAGCCATGTTTTCTTTTAAACCAGTCGTACCGCCGCTAAATGGGATATATTCAGCTCTCTGAAACTAAGAGACAGTTCACCTACATTGCAAGCAGTGTCTCATCAAACGAGATAGACACAAACACGCGATTAGGAAAGGCATGGACAGCTATCGATAGCCTATCGGTCATATGGAAGTCAGACTGGACCAATAAAATAAAACGCAATTTCTTCAAAGCAGCGGTCGCATCGATACTGTTGTATGGATGCACTACATGAATGCGAACTAAACGTATAGAGAAAAGGCTTGACGGCAACTAGACAAGAATACTGCGAGCAATATTGAACAAGTCATGGAGGCAGCACCTCACAAAGCAGCAGCTGTACGGCCACTTACCACCCACCACGGAAACTATCACAGTTATACGAACCAGACATGCGGGACACTGCTGGAGAAATAAGCACGAACTCATAAGTGATGTGGACCCCTTCACATGAACAACCAAAAGCAGGAAGACTAGCTACAACCTACACACAGCAGCTCTGTGCCGATACGGGATGTAGCCCTGAAGACCTACCGGAAGCAATGGACGATAGAAAAGAGGGGCGGGAATTGTTAAGGGAAATCTGTGCTGGTGGTGTGACATGAGGATGATGATGACATGATATGAATAAACATTAATATAATCTTAATTTCTTCGAGTTAACAAGTTGCAAGAAGTATTGACATGCAGTAAAACCAACCAACCAACTAACCAAACAAACAAACAAACAAACTCGTAATTATATATATATATATATATATATATATATATATATATATATATATCTAATCACGTGTTTCAACGGCAAACTTACGTGGTCTTAGTTTTGCGTAATGCTCAGTAAGCTTAGTGAAAGGGTCATTGCTATCGTATTTCTCATTGTGTGCCCTATAAATCTGGCTTGGCACAGGAAATCAAATCATTTTAGATATCAATATTCAAGGACACCTGAAAAATTCATAAATATATAAAGTTTATATAATGACATCATATCAGCTGTTGACCTTTTTTTGCCAATTAGAGTCAAGCTCTGCTAGAAGAATGTGGATTGAAATGTGGACAAAGTTGAACAATAATTTGGTCTCATTCAGGTGAGAGTATATTCATTAGCCTATAGACTTTTCGAATGTCTCTCATGAAAGTTAATAAATAACAGTCAAGCTAGTAGCACCAGATACCTGAACTCTAAGCATGTTCAGTAATTCGATGGGTGACCGTTTAGATTGAAGCATCGGTTTCTTCCAGATACTTGAAGATACGCACGTTTTTTTCAAAAAAAAAACCTCCTCTCAGTTGAAGTTATAAAAAACTCCGACTACAGAAGACTAAAACATCCCTCCCAGTGAGTGTCTTGGGATTGATACTAAACAATCTGATGTTTAGGCTCCAGTCCTGGAAATTTGGGAAATATGTAGTACCCCTTTATTGCTATTACTCCTTTGTACACTCTGACCAAAAATGGTTATACATATTACAGGTCCCATTTCTCAGTCAAATAAAACAGTTAATTTATTATACTTAAAACCAAACCAAATAGTAATTCTTGAAACTATTTAACTATGTGCAAAATTATTTATATTAAATAGAATTATTGATATTAAAATTGGACTTTGGCATAATGGTAAGAGTGTTCACCAATAGCCCAGAAGTCTTGCGTTCAATCCCAGGCCGAATCATACCAAAGATTTAAAAAATGGTTCTTTACGACTCCTTGCTTAATACTCCGAATTATAAGGTATGGATCAAGGGTAAAGTGGTGCAATCCAGGAAAAGGAGTAGCGCACTCCCCTACACCTTGGTGTAGTAGCTATCGAAAAGTGTGACTTGTGGTCACCCTCGACTAAGGTCACCAACTTACTTACTTATTAAAATTAAATGAAAATACCTAAACCAATTGGCAGAATACACCGATTGAATATAAGCAGAGGGGTAAGCCTCCTTTACAGCAAATTAGCCGAGACGGCTTGGGCTGTAGAATATTCTGAATGCATCTCTGCAGAGGGGAAAGATTCCCCAAACGAGTGTCCTCGAGATGATATTAAACCATCAGAAAGGGAGTCTCCACTCCAGGAGCTTTGGGAAATTTGGAGTGCCCCTATTACATTGCTCCAATGTAATTCTAATCCGGTTTGGTAGTATCTGATAGTATCCTAACTGTGGGTCAAAGAGAATTGTTAAACATTTAAACAATGACTAAAGAATTACATGTTGAATTGTAAGGATTAGAAATCTTTGATCATTTAACTGTGGGTAAACGAAGGGTTAATATGAAATACAATTATTAGAGTTTGTTAGCAATAACTGAAACTGGGTAGAAACAATAGCAATGTGTGTCTGCAAACAAATTAGTCCTGAATATGACACTCAACAATCTGATGGTAAGGTTCCAGAAATGCTTTAGCTTTGGGGAATGCGGAGCACTTCTTCATCTCCATCACTCCCACGCCCACTCTGCCCCGGAGTGGTAACACCTGATAGGGTCATGCCTATGGGTCAAATAGAACTAAAATGCGTACTTATGCTAAACTGAATTGCTTGAGACGGAAGTCTTTTGATATTTAATGTGTGTTCTTATGCTCAACTGAATTGCTTGAAATGGGACTGTTTTGACATTGAAACTGTACTTACGCTTAACTGAATTGTTTTGACATTGAAACTGTACTTACGCTTAACTGAATTGTTTGAAATAGAACTATTCTGATATTCAACTGTGAGGACAAAAAGTATACTTTTATTAAACTGAATTGTTTGAATTAGAATTGTTTGACTAAACTGAAATGCTTGAAATAGAAATGTTTTTGATAATTAAATTGTGTACTTACATTTAAACTGTGTATGCTAAACTGAATTGTTTGAAATAGAACTGATTTTGGCATGAAATCACCTACAAATGTTTGATATGCCATAAAACCCGAACAACAAACAAACCAACAAAACATATATCAATAACTATTTAAATGTGGGTGATCAAATGACAGATGTTAAATTGTTTCTGTTACAAAGAAATACTTGTAACCATGTCAGTGTGTGCTAAGAAATGATTACTATTTAATAGAATTATTCGTGTTAGATAGAAATACTTGAAACCATTTAACTGCGTTCAAAAAATGGGTTCAGACTTGTTTAAGAATGTTATCTAGAAAATGTGTTTACAAATAATATATATTCGATATATGCGTATGAACAGGGTTTGGTATTAGATAACCTACAATGTTTGATATATCATAAAACCCAAACAACTAACGGGGATGTCCTCGTGGTGTAATGGTTAAAGCGATGGACTGTGGAATCTTAGTAAGCGAACTCGAGACGAGCCATTACGTTCATTTTTGGTCAAATACCCTTGGGAAAGTTATGAACCCCCTTATCCTCCCAGCTATGGGCTAAATAGTACCACTGCTGTTCTTCTAGGAGAAGAGATTTGGCATTAAATAACATACAAAGGTTGATATGCCATTAAAATAGAAACCAAACCAACCAACTAACGAACGAACCATCTTTGTTAGCTAAATGTAATCACTTCCAGCGGTGAGATAACTAGGTCGGTAGACATAAATGTGTATTTTGCCGTATCTGTTTTGACTGATTAAATATTAATATAAGAATAAGAAGACTTACACAAAGATTTATGTTGAATATTATGTGTCAAAATCATAAATTTCGTCTGAGCAAGTGATTACTTCTTTTGGCTTTGGAAATATTTCAAGAGTTTTTGTTGAAACGATGTTTTTGTTGAAGCCTGCAACGATAATAGACTAGACATATGCAGGGAATATTGATGGATACCAACACCTCTTGTGGAATGACACTCAAAAGCGTTTTAAAAAACACTCTAAAAAGATTTTAAAGTTATTCTTCAACCTGTTGACAACATTTGAAATATGGTTTTGTTTTGGGGAAAGCAATTATATGGTTTCAAAAGTTGGTTTGATGTCTTTTTTTAATGACATATCAACCTTCGTTAGTAATGTAATGCCACAATCATTTTCGTAGAAAAAACAGTAACAGTATTATTTAACCGATACCTAGCGGTAAAATAGGTACCATAATTGTCCCAAGGGTATCATTCCAAAAGTAAACATAATACCGTGACTTGATTTCGAACTCGCTTACCACGATGTCACAGTTCAAGATGGTTGCCCCAACATTGAGGGAATTTCCTCATATGATTTCAATATATCATCATCATCATCATGTCGCTCTTGTAGCACGGATATCCCCGACTCTCTCTCGCCACTCCTCCCTATCGTTCATCGCCCTAGGCAGGTCTTCAGGACAACATCCCGTATCCTCACATAGCTGCTGTAAGTATGTTCGTGCTGGTCGTCCTGCTTTTGCACGGCCATGTGTGGGGGTCCATAAGAGTACATCTCTTATGAGTCGTCCCTGCTTCTCCAGCAGTTTCCTTCATGTCTGGTTCGTCTAGCTTGAATAGTTTTCGTGATAGGAGGCAGGTGGCCGTACAGTTGGTGTCTTGTGGTGTGTTGCCACCAGGACTTGTTCAAGATTGCACGCAGCATTCTTGTGTAATTGCCGTCTAGCTTCTTATCCAGCAATTTTGTTAGCGTCCATGTAGTGCACCCATATAGCAGTATCGATGTGACCGCTGCCTGGAAGAAACTGCGTTTCATTTTATCGGTTAGGTCTGATTTCCATATAATCGATAGCCTATTGATAGCTGTCCATGCTTTCGTTAACCTCGTTTCGATGTCCTTTTCGGTTGATTCGACGCAGCTTCCTAGGTAAGTGAATTTGTCTACTAGTTTAAGAGGGGTTCCTGCTAGAGTGGAGATGCTTTAATTTCTAATCCACATATTTTGCGCAGGAGTATTGTCTTTCAAGTATTCAAATATAATACAAATAACTTGCACGCATTTATCTTGTACTTTGTCGTGGGGACAGAATACATTGAGTGTCTCCTTTTGAAGGGTATGATCCCAAAGAAAGGCTATTTTTAGAATTATTCTAAACTACATCTGATGGTAAGCATTCGATTCAATCGAAATATTTAAATACCTCTTAAATATTCATTTCTTTTGCCGTAACTTTTAAATCTAATTCAGAAAATATATGAGGAAGTCCGTGTGGTTTAGTGGCTAGCATGTTGGACTGTGGTGCCGAAGTAAACGAGTTCAAACTCTGTTTGCATTATTCCGTTCATTTTCAGACTAATACTCTCAGGAAGGATATGAACACCCTTTATACCCCAGTGATAATTTGGTTAGGTCAACTATTGTTCTTTCAAAAGGATGGCTTTAGCATTAAATAACCCACGAATGTTGATATCCCAGTCACAAAAGAAAGTAAGTATATTTGGCGACCGTAATCTTACTCTAACATTTATTCCAAAGAAACTAGACCAAACCAAATTTTACTTTGAACTCAATTATAACAAAAAAAAATCTTCATTGTTCTACAAGAGGTCTCAGTTTTGAAGGCTTGTTTTCAATCTATAACATGAAAACGTAAGACAACTTTCAGCCATAGGCCTAATGAGTAGAGTGTTCACCAATGGACCAGGAGACCAGGGTTCAATTCCAGGTCGTGTCATACCAAAGACTCAAAAACATGGTACTTGATGCCACTTTGCTTAACACTCAGCATTATAAGGTAAGGATCAAGGATAAATTGGAACAGTCTAGGGAATTGAGTGGCACTCTCCCCAGCGCTTAGGTGTAGTAGTAAATTAAAAGAGAGCTTTCGGGTCATCCTTGAAGGTTACCAACTTTACTTACTTATTGTCTCACTTATTCTCTTAAACAGCGATTTGTTGCCAGTGATTAAAATGCGTTGACAGTATCTCTTGCTGAGTGTTAACAACCCCCACCAAAAAGCGGGGGTCCTTAGTATGACACTAAAGGCTCTTTTTCCGGAGATCTGGGATGTGTAAAGTAACCGTTCATTGCCATTAATACCGGGTGCATGCTCACCTAGATTGGTATAATCTGTTTGGGTCCCATTAATGTGTCTAATGTATTTGTTTAAAATATTTTTCTATCGCTGGGACCGTGTGCAAAACGAAAATCTCTAAAAAAAAAAATATCATTTACATAAAAAATGAAAAGTCAAATGTGCAATAAACTCGATTCTCAAAACACTTGGCATAAAATAACCCTAGACGGGCTGACATGTCATTAATATAAGTTCATTATTGATCAAACAATGAAAGATTGCCTAGTTAGCTTGAAGAGCTTTGTCTTGTACTTTTTTCAGACTGAATTTATATCTGAGTATTAACACATTTAAGGCGACTCAAATTCACATTCGTTTTTTTAAATATATAAACACAAGAATATGCATAGCAAGTAGCTAAATGTTTGTTTATTTCTCTGTTACTTTTTATATCAATAAATACGGAGTTCTTCTTCAGAGATTTTTCATTTACTTACTGGAGGTAAATTTCTGATCTCCCAATCAATGTTGACTTAAAAGGAAGCATGCTGTTTCCATGAAAATGGAGCTAACGATCCTCATTCAGTAATACCTTGAGACACGAAATTATTTCGTTCCGAAGGAGATTTCGTATCTTAGAATTTTTGTATTATGGGACAAGATTTACCTTATAAATGGCGTAATTCTCTCCAACCTTTCAAAAAGTAGTCGTGTAAAGTGTAAATATTATACACACCCGAAGGAATATGTTCGTTAATGACAACGTAGTCATTTATATAAATGTTAAAAAATATAAAAGCATAGCAAAGTGATCACGTGATGTTATAAAATGAATTCTGGGAAGATCGCCGTTGGGCGCCACTTTCGGTTTTCGTTTTCGTATCTTGAACATTTTTTCGTTAAATGGAACGGACATTTATTCGAAGCTCGTTTTGTATTCGTATTTTTCGCATAATAGGGTTTTCCTGAGTCGAGGTTCCACTTCATTTCATCCTTGTCTTGAATAACTTTCGTTGCTAATGCTCTGTTTAAACTGTTGAAAGATTCAACCCCAAACCGTAAAATATTCTCTGATAAGTAATTTGCAGGTTTGAGGCGAAACCAAATATACCACAAGTCAGTGCCATAAAGAACAAAAACAAGCAAAAATGAATTTAGAGAATATGCCAGTTGGTCTTTTCTTTTCGAGTTCTTTCAAATGCAGGGGAAGTATGACGCCATAGCTAAAAGGCGCCTGGGCGTTGATTCTTTACTATCACAAACTTCAAATAAAATTTCCTATCGTCTGTTCAACGTTCAGCTCACAACAAAGTTCTCGACCACAATGGATGTTGGTGGACAGTATGGCATTGCTAAACCTCTGCGTTAAGATGCAGACCCCACTCTCTCTCTCTCTCTCTCTCTCTCTCTCTCTCTCTCTCTCTCTCTCTCTCTCTTTCTCCGGGATCTTTCCTGAATATATATATAGCCAAAAGGATCCGAACACACATTCATCTCGTGTTAACCACCCAAAATTAAAGTGTTCATAGAAATGACTATTTTCTACTGACCTGTCATTGTATTAAATTTCAAAGACTCTGCTCATGACGAAAATTAAAATCCATATCTTTCATTTCCATCAAACCACTCCGTTGGCTCAATCGGCTGGGGCTTCAGAATACACCTACTGCATCACTGCAGAGGACTAAGACTTCCCCCAACGAGTATCCTGATATGACACTAAAGAATCTGATGTTGGGGCTCGAATAATGCAAGAGCTTTGGAAAAGGTAAAGTACTCCTGTATTACCATCGCTCCCATTTCCACTCTGGACCGGGGTGGTAACACCTGATAGGGTTAATAGAACTAAACGGTGTACTTATGCTAAACTGAATTGCTAGACATAGAATTGTTTATATGTATAAAAATGTGTCATGAAATAACCTACAATGGTTGATATGCCATAAAACCAAACACAACCAAACCAAACCAAACTACTCCGTTAGGTGATGCTGTAGAAAACGCCTCCCACCCCAGCAAGACCACCTGCTGATCGAGAGTAGCGAACCGTATTACTTGAGGACGCTATAAGGGTGGTCGAAGAGCCACGATCTGATCAATCAGCTGATCATGTCAATCCTTAGGATCTATAGGATAGTTTCGATTCTATCCTTCAAATTGCTTATGTGGCACACAGGCACAAAACTTTATCTTAAAGGTCATACAAGGCCGGGACAGAGAGTCAATTGCAGTTAGATGGCCCGACTTACAACATTCTTTAGTTGTATAAAAACAGTATTTTGTTTAAAATAACCCACAATCATCATCATGTCGTGCCCCCCTCACGGATATCCCTTACCCTCTCTCGCCACTTTTCCCTATAGTTCATCGCCTCCGGCAGGTCTTCTGGACTACATCCCGTATCTTCACATAGCTGCTGTATGTAAGTTCGAGCTGGTCGTCCTGCTTTTGCTCGGCCATATGTGGAGATCCATAGGAGTACATCACTTATGATCTCGTCTCTGCTCCTCTAGCAGTGTCCTCCGTGCCTGGTTCGTCTAACTTGGATAATTTTCGTGGTGGGAGGCAGGTAGCCGTATAGTTGGTGCTTTGTGGTGTGTTGCCGCCAGAACTTGTTTAATTTTGCTCGCAACATCCTTGTGTAGTTACCGTCAAGCTTCTTTTCGAGCCGTTTTGTTAGCGTCCAAGTGGTGCATCCATACAACAGTATCGACACGACCACTGCTTGGAAGAAACTGCGTTTCATTTTATCGGTCAGGCCTGATTTTCATATGACCGATAGCTTATCGAAAGCTGTCCATGCCTTCGTTAGCTGTGTGTAGATGTATTTTTCAGTTGATGAGACACTGCTTCCTAGGTAGGTGAATCTGTCAACCAGTTTCAGAGAGGTTCCGTCGAGTGTGGAAATGTCGCCTGCTTGATTAAAGCACATATGGTTGTTTTATTATTAAAGCAAATAAAAAAATGCACAAACTATATTCATAAAGAGAGATCTTTAACTTTTTATAACTTTAAAAGTTTTCCTTGCCCTCTCAACTTGTTCTGGATATTTTTTTTACATTTAATATGCCCATATATGTTGTAAAAAGAAGAAAACGGAAAGAAAAATTCATATAAATGGATGAGAAAAATCATTCATTATTTAAGGTGTACCTACGCGTTTCGACCAATTTGAATGAAATTATCTAAGATATGAAATTACGTAAATTTCATATATAAAGTATTTTAGGTCATCCTTATGGTGTTAATTATGAATTTGAAATAATGGTTCGAACGATACAGAAAAATATTCGAAAAATGTTCGAAAAAGATTACGTCATGAAACGTATTTTTTTTTTAAGTTAATGTGGAACACAGCGTCTATAAAAAGTCGGTTAGTATTTGGTAAGAAAGAAAGAAAGAAAGAAAAAATAGGTAGAAGAAAGAAAGAAGTGGGAATTTGAAGTGAAAAAGAAATATCTTAAAAAAGGAGAGGAGAAACATTGTGGACAGATGGAGTCAGTGTATTCAGTTTGAAGATAGATAGAAATACCTATTTAATTATCGTTGTTTGTGTAAGGTGAAATCTTTCAACGCTATTTTGGCTAGATAAGGGGATATTTTATAAAATCCTGGTCTTTTTTGTATGGTATTATAATGTAAAACAGCGGATGATTCTATAAGGCTACGTTTGTTTTTATCATGAATGGATGCGATTATGTTTGAATGTTGGAAGTCAAATGTATAGTTTGTTGAGATGTTATGAATAACTAAATCGTGGGGAAAATTGCCAAATTTAAAGTCTCTATTGTGTTCGTTGATTCCTTTCGGTAAATCTCTATATCTTTCTCCAATATAAGATCTTGGGCAACCCTGGCAGCAAATTATATATGTACCTGCGTCGGAATAAGGTTTTGTTTTATTGTTATTATTGTTTCCTAACAATAGTTTGATTGTTTTGGAAGTTCATGCGATCGTCTTTATACCAAAACGGTTTAAATTCTTTTCAATAATAGAGATTGTACGCTTCAAAGGTAGAACTATATATTTTTCTTTTACTGTGGTGTTAGAATTTGATTTTAGTTGGGATTCTTTAGTTTTGTTTAATGAAGTGCGTTTGTGGATATTTGTGAATTTTAGATTTTTGTTGGGTATGAACAAACCTAGGCATTGGAGTTTGGAGAGAGAATTTTATGATATAATCAAATTCGTTGTTTAAGTGGTGGGGAGAACAAATTCTTAGGGCTCTTAGGTAAAAAAAAAAACCTATAAGAACATCTCTTATTTTGTCACTGAGGTTAGAGAAATACTGGATGAAAGCATGTCTACTCTTGATTTTGTGATGGACTTTGGATTCTACTCTATCGTTTTTATTTATTTATTTATTTTCCAAGTTCATGAGTATAATTTATAGTCGATTCTATGTTATTTAGTTTCTATGTTTTATTTGTTTTGATAGATGATCAGAATGTCGTCAGAATATCAGAAGAAATGGATGTCTTTGGGTTGGATATATTTGAAATGTTCAGATTCCAGGAATTCCAGAAAAAGACAGGCTAAAATACCGCAAAGTGGAGATCCCATGGATAATTCAAAATTCTGTTTATAAAATTGTTTATCATACTTGAAGAAAAGATGATTGGTACAAAGTATGACTATTTGGATAATTTTGGAAATGGGTAAGGAGAGAACTTTTACTTTTTTTCTAAAAGATATTTTAAAATGTCGATGCTTTTTTTTAAGGACATTGGTATATAAGGATTAAATATCTAACCTGGCCAAGAGTTTGTCTTTCATATTAATGTTTTTCCTTCCGTTGAAGAGGTCACCAGAATTTTTTTTAAGTGAGAAGAGCTAATCGTTCTTAGAAGAGTTGTTAATAATTTTGCTATACATTTTATGATGTAATGAAGTGCTTTATCTATGCCTGCTATTATGGGACGAAGAAAGGGAGACTTTTATTCATTTTTGGCAAACCAAAAATTGTGGAGATGTAAGGTGTTTGTTAATGAGTGTAGACCAGAACTATTCTTCATTTGAAAATATTTTTTGTAGGATTTGTTAAATATATCTATGTTTTTGTTGATGCTGCTTAAAGATGTCGGAGTGTAGATGGTTTTGTTCTCGTGTAAGTTCATAATTTTATTGTGGTAATATGTTTTGTTCAGTATGACGATTCCACCACCATTGTCCGGAGATGTAATGGTAACATGTTTGTTTTTTGGCTTAGTATGTAAGAGATGAAATATATATTCAGGGTAATGTGTGATTGGATGTGTGGTGGTTGGTAGTGGATCCAATTTATCCTTGTGTGAAACCTTTGTCATAATCTGAATCACTGTCTATAGTTGGTATCTATAATGTTTACTCGATCCCTTTTTTTTTTATATAGTCCAATATTGAATTTCAGTCCAAATTGGAATGTTTCAGATTCGTTTGTAAAGGCTGAAGTATATCTTCTGGGTAATGTGTGATTGATGTGTCGTGGTTGGTAGTGGATGCAATTAAGCCTTGTGTGAAACCTGTGTCAAAATCTGAATCAGTTGGTCGGTATTTGGTATCTATAATGTTTAGTAGATCATGTTTTTATATAGTTCAATATCGACTTTCAGTCCAAATTGGAGGACTTCAGATTAGTTATTTTTTTGCTGTTGCGCCGGCCATGTTAATGATGAGATCAATTTATACCATTTATATGGTTGTTGTTCATAGATCTAAGATCTTGTCTTATTTTTTTTCTACAGTTTTATAAGATATGCGTTTATTCAAACAGACGTATAGACTCAGTGCTTTGGCTTTTTGGAAACTGGATATCTCATGGAATTTTTGGTTTTTGATGCAGGATTCCATGTAATGCGCGATTTAATCCAGGAAAATGTGGTGTGTTGTTTCTTGAAATTTGGGTATGCTCCTAAAGATACAGTTTATCATAAAGTCCTTGTTTTTTTAGCAGACTGTCCTTTGATTAAAAGATTTCTGTATCGTTCTATCTATTCAAAATCATCCATTCTCTATGGCGTTTATATTGTATATGTATTTTTTTTTCGTGGACTGTATTTGAGTGAGATATGAAGTTTAATCAGCTGAATAATTTCATATCGTAGATATTCATATTGGTCGAAACGCGTCGGTGGACCTTAACGAATATTTATTGATAAACTTTTATATATGTTCTTTTTATTACATATAAGTCTGATTAAACTTCATATCTTACTCAAACACATCCACGTCATCATCATGTGGTGCCGTCAGCACGGATCTCCCTGACCCTCTCCCGCCACCCGTCTCTATCATCCATCGCTCCCGGTAAGTTTTCAAGGCTACATCCTGTATCGGCACAGAGTTGTTGTATAAGGGTTCCAGCTGGTCGTCCTGCCTTTGATCGTCCATGTGAAGGGGCCCACCGGAGTATGTCGCTTATGAGTTCGTCCCTACTTCTCCAGCAGTATATGCATACATAAAATGATGAAACAATAAATAAAGCTATTTTTAATCAATTTTTCTTTAGAATTTTTTTCTCTACAAATGTAACATGATTAATTTTTTTATTTAGTGGATATTCAGATAGCCCGCATATCACATAGAGTGCTCCAGTAATGAACAGAGTTCTGTCATCAAGTTTTTGGTTGTTGAGAAAGGCAAACCATGCAAAATTTACACAAGAATGTGTCCTGTGTACTGAGAATCGATTTTTCGTCAAAAAGTCCTTTATAAATGGGCTAAGCTTTGGTTAGCCACTCCAAACGTGAGTCGAAAAGACAGTCCATGAAGTGGAAACATACTGACTCTCTGGTAAAGAGGTAAAGCAGTCCTTAAAAGCCATGCCGACAGTCTTCTTGTTCTATATCAGAGAAAAACAACAATACTGATATATAAAAATGCAATGAGTTTCTTTTCTTTTCCTTTTGTTACCCAAAATGTACGTTAGGGTAGAGTATTGAGGGTCAAATACGGCTGAGATACATTCTCAGGGGCAAAAACGAATCTTCAGTAAACCGCTTTCCTCTTCTCCCTTCTTTTCGGGTCATAATCTCCCTGGTTATATAATATTCCGGACGCCCAAGACGATTCTCGTAATCACATCTCCAACCTGCTGCTTACACGTTGCATTCGAATACGCCTCTATTTAGTATGCCACTGTCACAATGCATGTGATCATGTTTTCTTCTAGCATTCCACCGACGTAATTTATGCGGCATTTCTGCTGGGGACACCTGCGTCCTGCTTACTTTAGGTACCAGATGCACTTCCTGTATTTCTTTTTCTTCTTTCTTTTTTTTTTGTTCCCTGGGCCCAACTTAATTCTAGCTTATCAACCACGCAATTTAGGCGTTATTTCCGCCAGACATCAGCTTCTTGTTTATTTTTGGTAGCAGGTGCATTTCCTCTTATTTTTGTTCCCACTGTACGAATTTTACATCAGCATGGACATATCAATGGGGGGTAATGTCACTATCCAATATTCTTACGAACATTAATCGAGCAATGACTATTGATTCCCTTGAAGAGAGTAAAGCTGCAAAACATGCTTCGGCAATATTTCACCGATTGATGGTTGGTTGTTGGTTGATTGGGTTGATGGCATATCAACATTTGCAGGTTATTTACTGCCAAATCTATTTTTATACAAATAATCTGTTCTATTTCAAACAATGAAGTTTAGCATGAACACACACTTTAATTGTCAAAAAACATTTCTATTTCAAGCAATTCAGTTGTGTCAAACAGTTTTCATTCATTCAATTCTGTTCAGTATAATGTGACGGCAAATTCTTTAAAATACCAAAACGGGACTTTATTTTCGCACGTGTGAAGACGGGGCAGGTTGGCACTTGATCCCTTGTAGAATAAGTCCTCGTTCAGAGTTTTTCTCTCAGGCATATAAGAACTGGCATATAATGTGAGGGATTAATTTAGGGCTAGACTGACCGCCGCTGGCAAGGGGTTCCAAATTTCACACTATACACACACCCACCAAGGCCACTAGACTTCCTCCCTTAGACAATGGAAGATATGGACCAATAGGTTTAGTCGTAATAATATTATATTGTAGTAGTCGGCAACTCCGGTTTCCCGTGTGATATTTTAAAGGAATTTATAGGACAATACTAAGCAAGATAACATAAGGCGAACAGAAGTTGAAAAGGAAGCATGAAGTCACAAATTCGTAGCAGACGCCGCAAACAACAACTTAGACCACGTGGTAACATTAAAATACATGAATCTTTTACTACAATTATATACACCTTCAAAGTGTCAAATATATAATAATTGAACAGTCCATGAACATAAATGTCTTTCTTCTTTTCTGTTCTTAAGTTTTTCTTCAAATTGAGAGAGAGAGAGAGAGAGTGGTATATAAAATTTGGGTATAAGGAGAAATGGTCCCAAAGTCACTTATCTTATTTTTCGACGGGGTTCCACTGGAGAATCTTTCTTTTTTTTACGGGCTAATAGACTTTAGGCTATTTTTAACACTGGCTTGAAGAAAATGGCAGATATTTTTTTCGTCTTCTTCACCCGGAGTACTTGGCTTTTGGTTCTGTCTCCTACGAACCATGTCCAAAAACTAACCTTTTCTTTTCGTTTTTTCGCTGACGGGAAGAAGGTGCCACTTCCGTTTTAGAGTCCCAGCCAATCACTTGGTTTCTCTCTTCCTCTCCCTGGTTGGGCGATTTCTTAGGGCTACTAGATGTCACCCAAGTCAGGTTACTCAGTACAGATAGCTTGCCCTAATTTACTATCATGCCTTAACGGTCATTCTCTGACGGCTTGCTACTGTTAATTCAAACGAGAGGATAGCAGTCATCACACTTCCATCGTCTCAGTGGGATATCACGTGACAATAAGCATAGTTCTTTTTTACACCAGTTCTATATTAAACAATTCAATTTTGCGTAGAGTTTCAATTTCCAAAATGGTTCCATTTCAAACAATTCAGTTTAGCATAAGTACACAGTTTTATTGTCAAAAACATTTCTATTTCAAGCTATTCAGTTTAGTCAACAGTCCTAATTCAAACAATTCAGTTTAGCATAAGTACGCAGTTTAGTTCTATTTGACTCATAGATAGGGCCCTTTCTGGTGCTACCAGTCTGGGCCAGAGAGGACCTGGGAGCGAAGTCAATGAAGGGGTGCTCCCAATTCACCAAAGCACCAGGATAACTGGAATCTCAGCTTCAGATTTTTTAGTGTCATATCCAGAGGTGCAGTCAGTGTATTCTACAACCCCAGTCGACTGGGCCATTCACTGACAGAAGGATCGACATATACGTAAACTAATTATACACATAGACACATACACCCGTACAGATATGCTTACCCATACATATGTACACATAACGTATGCTACGTCTATATGCATCTATATACATGTAGACGTGCTTGTACCCACATGTATATACATTATTGCACCTTTGTGCATCAAGGAGCAAAAGAACTTGTATTGTTCAACTTAGAACCGTACCTGACGGAGAATTGTCTGCTCTTATCCTTCTCAACTGATTGTTTGTTTGGTTGTTTGTTTTGTTGTTTTCCTTTGTCACCTATTTCTCCGTTTACAACGAGAAGGATTTTCTAGACCCCAGAACTTAGTTCTCTTCTGCATAAATGGTCATTGCTCTTAGACATCTTCATTCCTTCGACATAACAAACAGGTTTTTTTCTGTCTTTTTATCAATTTTTTTTTCAGAGGGGATGGGACCATGACTAATCGAAGCTTTTTCATATAAACTAACGGAAAGTCTCCAGGTACGGATGAAATTCGAGAGCTCTCCATCTTTATTATCAATATTCATGAGATCCACAAATCAAAACCCCTTCCTATAAGGATAAAAAAGTGACTTCATACCACCCATACATTTACGACATGGAGGTGAAGGAAATTTTATTCTCGTGTCTGAGGAGACGATGCCAAGTGAAAAAGGGGAAATGTAAAGAAATGTCAATGCTAATAAAAAAAATTTTTTAAAAAATACGCCACGAGCAGAATATTTTGGAAAGCCGACGTTTCGATAAAATCAGGTTTGAAAATTTAACATTCCCTGAGAATCAAACTCTAATGTCCGTAACAAAAAGGAAAATACCGAATGTACTTGTGTATTAGTCGAATTTAGAAATTTTCATTTTTATACCAAAAGTCATTCAAAATAAAGATTGAACAAAAGTATTACTATCTTTTGAAACATTCAAAAATATTTCTTGTATTTAAAAATGATTGTATGATTGATTGATTTTGATAACATGACAACCTGTCTAGGGCAATTTTAGACCATGAAAATAGGAAATGGCATTGATATTTACATTTTGTGCAGTTATTTCTTAAGAGATTTTTTTTTGTTGGTTGTTTTTTGTTTTTGTTTTGTTTTGTAGATGTTCCTGTTGAATAGGAATAATGTTTAAAACAGATTTTTTTTACCTTTAAATGGGACACAAACATCTATTCCCAGTCCAAGTCAGAGTCGAATAGGGTGTAATGACAATGAAGGGATACACTACATTTCCCAGATTTCCTGAACTGGAGCCTCACCATCTTATGAAGTTTAGTTTTTTGATGAAGAGAAGAACGTCACACAGAAATTAAACCAATTTTAACATTAATTTTAAGTTTTTAAATCTTATTTCCAACCTATATAAACTTGTAAATTATTATTTTGACTAATAGGTAAGCCCTAAATCTTAGTACTAATGTTTTAAGTGTGCTCCGCACTAGGCACCCATGCTACTGCCTTTGTTTTAGATAAAGATTAAAATATACTATACGGATACACCCGCTGTGAAAGAAAAAAATGGAGACTAGGCCACATGATAGAAATGCCGTACACATTTGTGTATTGAAGGAATTTAGAATATTCCACAATGATTCGTAGCAGTCAGTGAAGAATCTTATTCAACAATTCCTGGAAGCAAAACGGCAGTTGAACAGCTACTCAACTTACAGCTCATCAACTATCCAAGCAAGACGAACAAGACATGCAGATTCATAATTCATAATTGACGTTCCTTATAGACTCCTCTTGTGTTCCTGGAACTTTGAGAAATGTTCAGTAACCCCTTTTTGCCATTATATTCCGGTGCACTCTTGCTTGAGGTGGTAGTATGTGTTAGGATATCATCTATTTATCGAATAGATCTGCTTAAAATTATCGGTAATCAATAGGACTGTTTAAAAAAATGAAATAGAAATAAATAAATAATAAACTAAAATCCGTCCTGGAAAACGAGACGTAGAAAATTCTCTGAGATTTTGATGTAAAACCAAATCACCTCTTCCCAGGCAGAAGACCAGAACTGAAGATTGTTAACAAAGTTTTAAAAAAAGGAGAACCTGCCAAATAATGGACTTGTCATCCCGGTAGATCACTGACTGGTTTGGTGTCTTTGTTTTAAAGGCATATCAACCTTTGTAGGTTATATAATGCCAAAGCCATTCTCCTAGAAGAACAGTAGCTGTACTATTTAACCCATAGCTGGGAGGATAAGGGGGTTCATACCTTTTCCAAGGGTATATGCCCGAACGAGAACGTAATAGCACGACTGAAGTACGAACTCGCAGTCCATCGCTTTAAGCATTACACCACGAGCCCCCCCCCCGCAGGTAACTGAGTGAAATTCAAAGAAAATGAAAAAAAGAGACTAGTCCCAGCCAGAGAACAAAAAAAATGGAACCTGCAGATGACGGTGATATTGATTGTGGTTGGAGCACTTGGAACACTACCGAAAGGATTGGTAAGGTAGCTGGAAGAATTAGAAATCCACACTACGGACTTGTTAAGATCGGTCTGAATACTGAGAAGAGTCCATATATATATATATTCTCTAAAGTATAAGGACCGAAAAGCGCGAAAAGACTTCCTGAAACAATAATACAAAATGATTCTTTCATTATTTTTCAATACGATCAATGTTGACATCACGACGAGAAACTGACAGTCATCAAGTATCAATGATTCTGTGACTACGCTATCCTAACTATATATATATATATATATATATATATATATATATATATATATATATATATATATATATATATATATATATACATATATATATATATATTCTCTAAAGTTTAAGGACCGAAAAGCGCGAAAAGACTTCCTGAAACAATAATACAAAATGATTCTTTCATTATTTTTCAATACGATCAATGTTAAGATCACGACGTTAAAAACGCCTGTAATGTTTTCTCTAAATTGATGTTTACTTTAGAATTTCATTTTCCGCTGATAACTCAAGGAAAACTAAGAAGATTATTTCAATTTATCTCTTTGGTAGTTAATGTCATTTCCAAAGAATATCGGCTTTGTTTGTTTTTAAGCTAACCAAGCTATGCTCTTTCCTCATTTGCTGATTCGAGCATTTCTATTGTTTTTTTTTATCCTCAATGTAGAGAGCGGGTCGCTAGAGTTTGAATATGCAGAATAAATCTCTTCATTTCTGTCAGGTTAAATTTTGTACATTTTCGGATTCTTTTTTTTTTTCTGCCATCTTTCTTTAGGTACAGTGTGGGTCGCTGGCTAACACGTGCAGCGGAAAACATTGCACTTCTATGGGGTTGAATTTTATTCACTTGCTGATTCTGTGTGTGTGTGTGTGTGTGTGTGTGTGTGTGTGTGTGTGTGTGTGTGTGTGTGTGTGTGTGTGTGTGTGTTATTCGCTTTCCATTGTTTGAGTGCGTCCATGAATGCGTTTTATAAATATACGTGCATTCAAAAGAGTGTTAATATTTAAAATTGTTTTCTAAGGTTAAAGGGTTTGTTTTTCTTTGGTTTGGTTTCTTTGATTATCAACCTTCGTGGGTTATTTAATGTCAGATCTATGCTATCCCAGTGGGTTGCAGCTATAAAATACACCGACTGCATTTCTGCATAGGGGTAAGACTCTCCCAACGAGTGTTCTGTTTATAATATTTAACCACGTTTTCCAGGACGGATTCTGGAGCTTTAGGGAATGTGGAGAACACCTTTATTGACATTATTTTCAGGTTTACTCAGTCCTGTAGTGTTTGTACTTGATAGGGTCTTATCTAAGGGTCAAATAGAAGAAACTATGCGTGATAACAACAGACTGATGTTAAACTGTGACGGTTATATAGCAACACTTGAAACCATTTAACTGTGTGCAAAAAGAACTCAGACTGGTTTAAGAATGTTATGTACAAAACATGTTTACAAGTTATATGTATTTGATAAATGAAGAAACAAAATTAGGCATTAAATAGCCTATAATGGTTAATATGCTGTAAAACAAAGCGAAACCAAAGCTTTGCTTGTAAAAGAAGGGTAGAGAAACTATTTAACCCATTGCTGGTTCATAATTTCCCCAAGAGTATTAGACTGAAAGATAACATAATAGCGCAACTGAATTTCAGAATCACTTTCTACGATGTTGTACTCCAGCACATTATCTACTCGTGCACTGGAATTACGGATTCGAAAATACCAGTACATGGATTGCAAGTGAGTTTAGCGTAAGGATTTTTGTCTTCCGAAATGGAGTCAATGACCCCCATGTCAAATACAGGAAAAAGTTGTTTGTGTTTCAATTAATGCTAACGCCTTTGCTGAAGGCATGAATAAATTTCTTCTCCTCACCTGAAGCTATGTGGTGAGTTGAGTGGATTCTATAGCTTCAGAAAAGTAACCAGTGTTGGAGAAGAAAACCTTTGAATTCTACCCCTTGCTTACCTACATTGTTGTACAAGTAGCCATGTGAGAGCAGCAAAAACTAAAAGAGTCTGACATTATGTTCATGCATCTTCTGGCAACACCTGCGGCGGCACTATGACCAATTTCGTTTATTTACTTGAATTTTCTTTGTGTCACTTTTGTTTTGTAAAAGTGCAGTATCTGCAATGTGAGTATCAATACTGCTCTTCCATACAATCGCTACAGAGGCGTAAAAGCATTGTTTTGCGAAAATAACAGATACCATAACTCGTAGGTGATAGAATTTGCATTACATCGTTATTAAGGACTTATCCTTAAAGGAAATTCAATAAGATGATATAGTGAAAGTAAAGGAGAAAATATTTTTAAAATATCAGGGGAAAACTGTCAATTCAATAAATCAGGTTGATATTAGCATTTTCTACACAGACGATTAATCAACAAGGTGAAAATAAATGGACGACGGTCATTCTATAATTTAGGTGTTAATTACCCCAGAAGTTTGCCATTGTAGTCGATCCTTTCATACCCAAGAAAACTACCAGCGTGATCTTTTTACTAACCACTGTACCTGAAACCTTTTCTTTACAGCAGAGTCAATGTGTTGCCATTCCATCAACTGTCTTTTTGACTCATGCTAGTTGTGGTAAACCCTTTAGTCTATCTATAAGCATTTTTAACCAGATTGTTTCTCCGTACACAAAACACATTCTTTAGTATATTTTACGTGGTTTTCAATTCTCCGGAGATTTGATGATATACTTCTGTTAAAGCCTGAAGGCTCTCTTTAATTTGATAACATTTGGAATGGCAACTAAAATATTTTTGTAATATTAGAATAGTTCTTGCAATAATTCCATTCCAAATGATGGAGAGTTTACATTTACGGAAAACAATTCCGGAAAAAATATATTGCTTTTTCAAGAATAAATTCCCTTATTTATTGAATGACCCTAGTAGATAGATAGATAGATAGATAGATAGATAGATTCTTATTACTAATCAAATTCCAGACATTTTAAATATTATTTTTTTGTGGAAAATTATCATATTGTATAAACTCAGATATGTTAACACATTAAGAGTTCGAAGATTAAGTCATTTACTGTTCATCTTTGTCATGGTGAATTGTCTTTCATAAAAACCTTTTTTTAGAAATGCCTTTCTTTTAAAAAGTTATTGTCTCTGATGACACAGTGGTGTATTATGGCATCAAGCGAGTGGTTTATTGTCAGATCTCAGTGATGCTGATTAGCGTTTTTTTTTTTAATTTCTGGAAATTCTGTTGATGGGTAAAAAAAAACATTTACAAACTTCAATAATAATTTAGGAGGGAGAAGTGAATGTTAATTTAGTCACTGATATGTAATTACACATCGTTGTACGTACACGTTTTTGCAAAGATGAAAACAACCATTTCTTGGCACTGTGAATTAATTCAAGTTTTATTATATCAATAACATATCTTACTATAAGAAAAATTAGCAAATTACTGTATTATAGAAAATAAATCCAAAATATTTGACTAGAGAAAACCACTGAAAATAAGTTTATAATAGAAAATGATTTAAATTACTTAACTATAGTAAATAATTGAAAATTATTTTACTACAGGTAAGCATTGTAAATGATTGTATACTAGGAAAGAATTGTAAATTATTTTGTATTAGAAAACATATCAAATGCTTTTAGATTTGGAAAACATTGTACATGAGTTTAGTGTTGCAAAACATTGTAGATGATTTTAGCATTGAAAGCCATTGCAAATGATATTAGTATTGGAAAACATTACAAATGATTTTTCTATTGTATATGTTTTTCTTTGGGGGTATTTATTTATTTATTTATTTATTTTCTGCTTTATTTTTTGCTTTTGCTTTTTTGCGATATTGCAAATGATGTTACTCTATACAGATTGCAAATTACCCCGAGCGTGGAAACTAAACAGACTTTCTGTCTCTACCATCATTGAACATATATCTACTTGTGAAATTACAGCCTTTTCGTAAGATTTTAATCTATTTCCCACATTGCAAATATGACCTAAGATTCCTACGGACAAAGTCCTGCCAAATTCACTGCAGACGTTGAGATAAAGGTTCAATTTCCTTACAAACTTCAGTACTCAAATTGACACAGTACATCACTCACAGAAAAATATTTTGTTACAGGATTAGCGTTTCATTTGATTACCCTAGAAAAGTGTACTCTCAATAGTTTTATTATAAAATTGTATTTAAAATGATTCTATTGTAGAATAGTACTGTAAAATAATATAATTATAAAAATATTGCCAATTTTCTAGTACAGAACAGCATTGAATATAGTCTTATTGAGTGAAAAGATTCAAAATTGTTTTATTGCAGGAATAGCACTGAAAATAGATTTACAGGTAGAATACTCTGAAAATAATTTTACAATAGAAAAGAATTGAAAATTATTTACATTGGTAAGCATTGCAAATGATTTTACTGCATTACTTATTGCAAGTGATTTTAGTTTAGGAAAGTTATGCAATTGATTTTACAAACGAAAATAACTGCCAATGGTTTTACTATAATAAATAATGTGAAATGAATTGACTATATGATATAATTCCAAATTGGTTAACTTTAGACAAACATCGAAAAACGTTTCACAGTAGAGAAGCATTACAAATGATATTCACAGTAGGAAAGAATCGCAATTGACTTTTACAATAGGAAAGCATTGCAAGTGTATTTTTACTGTAGGAAAGCATCAAAAATGATTTTTACTGATGGAAAGCATCAAAAAGGATTTTTCCTATCGTAAAGAATCAAAAATGATTTTTACTGTTGGGAAGCATTAAAAATGATTTTTATTGTTGGAAAGCACCAAAAATGATTTTTCCAGAAGGAAAGTATCAAAAATGATTTTCACTGATGGAAAACAGGAAAAATGATTTTTCCAATCGGAAAGAATCAAAACAGTTATTTACTGATGGAACGCATCAAAATTTTTTTTTTTCTTATTGGAAAGAATTACAAATGATTTTTACTGTAGGAAGGCACCAAAAACGATTTTTCCCATAGGAAAGCATCAAAAACAATTTTTCCTATGGGAAATCATCAAAAATGATTTTTACTGATGGGAAGCATCAAAAAGGATTTTTCCAATCGGAAAGAATAAAAAATGATTGTTACTGTTGGAAATCATCAAAAATGATTTTTACTGATGGAACGCATGAAAAGAGATTTTTCCAAAAGGAAAGCATCAGAAATTATTTTGAATGATGGAAAACATCAAAATTGTTTTCCCAAATAGGAAAGCATCAAAAATGATTTTTACTGGTGTTAAAGGATGAAAAACGATTTTTCCAATAGGAAAGAATCACAAATTATTTTACTGATGGAAATCATCAAAACTGATTTTTACTGGCGTTAAGGATGAAAGATGATTTTTCCAATAGGAAAAATCAAAAATGATTTTTACTAATGGAAAGCATCAAAAACGATTTTCCAGTAGGAAAGAATAACAAATGATTTTTATAGTTGGAAAGAATGAAAAATGATTTTTCCAATAGGAAAAATAAACAAATAATTTTTACTGTAAAAAAGGATTACAAATGGTTTTTAATGTAAAAAAAGATTCAAAAATGATTTTTACAGATGGAAAGCATGAAAAATGACTTTTACTATAGGAAAGCATTACAATTTATTTTTTACTCATGGAAAGCATTACAAATGATTTTACTGTAAAAAAGAATCACTAATTATTTTATACTAGTGGAAAGCATCAAAAATTACATAATGTAATCTTAAGGATTATTGCTGGGAATGCAAAAATGTGTTGTGAAACTGCCAATAAAATTTAATGTATAAAACCAAGTATACAATTTGTTAAAAAAAAAGAAACGTTTCGAAAACTCCACATAGATATAGGCACAAATCAACGTAGCTTGATAGTTGCACGGACTGGCTCGTTATTGCTGACGCAGATCAGCAACTCGCTTTTATAACGGAAAAAACATCAACTCACCAGCGTCCAAATCTCGTCATTTGGTCAGTTAATTCAAAGAGAGTTATCATTGCTGAATTAGCGATCCTTTTCGAGTCCAACATCGACTGGGCGTATCAGCGTTGATTGGTAAAGTTCGAAGACCTACGTGAGCAGTGTGTTAAGAATGGCTGGTCAGCAGACATATTTCGGATTGAGATTGGATGTCAAGGTTTTATTTCGAACTCAACCACTACATTTTTAACCAAACTCGGACTTTCACCAGCTGAGAAGAGGGAATATATATATAAAAAAAACCCATCCAAAACAAGACTGTAACTGCATCTGAGTGGATATGACATTCGTACAGATCAAACACCATCCAATAAAGTCTAGTATTATTGTGAGATATTGCAGGGGTACCCTGGGTTAGTGGTAATGGTGATTCGGCTCCAAAACTATGCCTGAACCTAGGGTCATCATCGGATGAAGACTTTATTGAAAACAAAACTGCTATTTTTGTGGCAGTTCTTGTATGTAATATTTCTTTTTACTCTAGAAATCATCAAAATTGATTTTTACTATTGGAAAGTATTACAAATTATTTTTTATTGATGGAAAGAATGACCGATAATATTTTATTGTTGGAAAGCATTACAGATGATTTTTATTGTAGGAAAACATAAAAAATGTTTTTTACGCAAGGAAAGCATCACGAACGATTTTACTGTAAAAAAGCATTCCAAATTATTTTTACTGCTTGAAGAATTACAGGTGTTTGTTTTTTTTAATGTTGGAAAGCATTACAGATAATTTTTATAGTAGGAAAACATAAAAAATGTTTTTTATTCAAGGAAAGCATCACTAACGATTTTACTGTAAAAAAGCATTGCTAATTATTTTTTCTGCTTGAAGCATTACAAATGTTTTTTTTACTGCTGTAAAGCATCATAAACAGTTTTTACTGTTGGAAAACATTGGAAATTATCTTATTCGCAAAAAGCATTGCAAATGCTTTTTAATGTTAGAAAACATTACAAATGGTTTTTACTGCTGTAAATCTTTATAAATGATTTTTACAGTTGCAAATGATTTTGTCCAGTCGGAAAGTATTCCAAATTATTTTTACTGCTGAAAAGAATTACAAATGTTTTTTTTTTATTGTTTTTTTTTTTTTACTGTTGGTGTTGTATACTTGTCATAGACTCAACCAAGAACATAATTAACGGTAATTAACGAACTTCAATTAACTAAATGAAACACACTTCTTTATAAAAATAGTTCTTCCATTTTATTCTCGATAGGGGCACACAGCTTGTAGTAAATTTAAAAGACAGATAGAGAGACACATACTCAGAGAGGGGACTTCCCCTTGTCCCATATCTTCTTCCTGGAGCCAGTGGGTGCCAAAACTTCCACCCCCTTCCAAGACTTATCGTCAGAGATGACTAACGCCTCTGATCGGCTGCGTATCCATGGCTCGACCCTCGATTCTCACTGGACTGACTGTCTAAATCTGACCACGTGGTTCTCATATCATGTGGTCTCCTTCCGGTTACATACCTACTCGACCAGCCTACCCCGACACACTGCCATCCCCCTGTTTACAAATCACAACCTGACAGCTTATCAAAGCAAACGAGGTCACCAGGAACGAACCCCAAGTCCATGTCAACAGTCATTACATAACACTGGAAAGCATTGCAAATGATTTTACTATCGGAAGGAAAAGGATATTTACTGTAGGAAAGTATTACAAATGATTTTTATTCTAGGCGTGTATTTCAAATGATTTCTACTTCAGGAAAATATTGCAAATAATTCTTACTGCTGGAAAGCAGTACAAATGGGCGTTTTTTCCTGGAGGAACGCGTAAGAAATGACTTTTACTGTTGGAAAACATCGCAAGTGATTTTCAATGTTGGAAATCGTTGCAAATGATTTTACTATCGGTAACCATAGCGAATCATATTGATTTTTGGCGAATATTCCAAATGATTTGTTCTGTAGGAAAGCATTAAAAATGATTTTTAATTTTGGAAAACTTTTCAAATGATTTTTACTATAGAAAAGTATTGCGAATGCTGTTTACTATAGAATAGTATCGCGAATGATTTTTACTCTAAAAATGTATGGCCAATAATTTTTACTCTAGGAAAATATTGTAAATGATTTTTACTGAGAAAAGTATTTCAATTAATTTTTGCAGTAAGAAAGTATTGCAAATGGTTTTTAATGTTGGAAAGTATGACAAATGATTTTCACTGTGGTAAGGAATTACAAATAATTTTTTCTGTAGGAAAGCATTGCAAATGTTTTTGTTTTTACTATAAGAAAGCTAATCAAATGATTTTTACTACAGGAAATTTGCTGACACCAGGAAAGCAGATCTACATATTTCTTTTTAATTCGAGGAATTATATTGTGATTTGAATTGCCATGACCAGAAAATCCGGTGAACACTGACATACGGAAAAGCCGGAAAGCTGTTTCGACCTTATTAGGTCTCATCAGCAGTGTATACCGTGATCTCCACCACTAGAGATCGAACCAGTGAACACAGATTAAAGAGCCGAAACTATACAACTGGGCCAGAGTCCATATCACACTCAAGTGACGCCAAATAACTAGTCTGCTATCTGTGTTCGCTGGTTCGATTTCCGGTAGTGGAGATCACGGTATACACTGTTGCTGAGACCTAATAAAGTTGGAACAGCTGTTCAGTGTTTCCGTATGTCGTGCGTAAGTGTTCGTCGGATTTTCTGGTCATGGCAATTCAATTTACAACAGGAAAGCATTTCAAATGATTTTTACTCCTGAAAATTATTACAAAAATATCAAAGGTTTTTACTAGAGGAAAACATTGCAAATGATTATACAATAGAAATGCACAGTTAATGATTTCATTATAAAAACCATTGTAAATTAATTTATCATCGAATATGATTACAGATTTGAATAAAAATGGTGGATAATGGCTATAAATTAACGCTGGTGTTACTGACAAAAGAGAAATAATAAATTTATACAACCATTAAAGGTTTTAAGCAAAAAATTCTTTTACTTCATCCTGCTTGGGTCAAATAGAACTATCTAATCATGTAGTATTTTTAAACCGTTTATCTGAACAAACGAATGCTGAGTAAAAAATATAATTGGAATATTTGATAAATAGAATTACTAATGTTCAGTGGCAATATTTGAAACCATTGAATCGTGTGAACATAGAACTATTAGTCTTGTATTTAAGACTAATAGTACAATTAATCCGTGTACAATTAAATGAGTTTCGATTCCTTTAAAGACGTCACCAAGAAACTATTCGTCTCTCTCTCTCTCTCTCTCTCTCTATATATATATATATATGGTTTGGCATTGAATAACCTGCAAGGGTTAATATGCCATAAAGCCCCCAACCAATCTTAATTATCTTATTTTTCATTTATGGTTTGTCGTGACATTAATTTTCTCCCTTACTACCTTTTCGAGCGATGCATTTTCGGTGGGCCAATGGAATTAGTAAATAATGGATTGATTTTTGATCAATTACATTTGAAATACATTTAGAAATAAGGAAATTGATTTCGAAATGAATAAATCAAGTCAGAAAGAAAGAATAATTACTAAAGAAAATGTATCCATCTCTTGATTTATATTACCATAACGTCATACTTTCTCACGGGTTATCACTATATCAATATCAATACACACACACACACACACACACATATATATATATATATATATATAGAGAGAGAGAGAGAGAGGTAGAGAGGGAGAGAGAGTGAGTGAGCGATCGATATCTTATAAGAAAGTTTGAAGTTATAGCAATATAAATTAGCAGATGAAGATATTTTCATTAGCAATCCTTCGTTGTTGTTCATTTATTTTTTTCTAAGATTCATTTGAACATTGCTAAATATATTGATTAAAGAAAATGTCTCCATCCGCTTGTTTATGTTCCATAACACACACACACACACACACACACACACACACACACACACACACACACACATATATATATATATATATATGAATTTTGAATTCGATATGTATGTTTAATTCTAAACTAGAAAATTTATGATTGAAATTAAGATATGCACACATGTAAGTAAATTATGGAATAAAGTATTGATGTCTATACTTATGTCTATCGGCACCTCATTTGGGCTGCGATCTATCAACATTTCATTTAGATTTCCGTCTATATTTCGTCTACAGTGCTATCTATTTACAATTCGACTATATTGATATCTACCGAGAATTAGTCTATATTTCTTATCTGTCAACATTTCGTCTAGACTTTTTTCTATGTAAACATCGACATGACTCCTACATATTAACATTTCCTCTAGACTACTATCTACACTTTCTGAATTGACATCTATGGGTGTACACATCTTGATTGATATCTATCAATATTTCATTTAGACAACTACCAATCAACACATCGTCTGGACTGACATCAATACTTTGTTCAAATCGATCTGCTCCCCATCTTGACCACTATCTACCTACACTTAGTCTAGACTGCTACCAGTCCACTCTTCACCAAGAATGCTCTCTATCTACACTTTAACAAAGTGATATCTATCAACACTTCGTATAAACTGCTAACTATTCACCATTCATCTAGATTGATGTCTAACCCCAACAAGCACGTGCGAGATCTAGAACTGAAAACGAGACAGATAATATCAAGGTCTATGTCTGCTCTCTCTCTCTCTCTCTCTCTCTCTCTCTCTCTCTCTCTCTCTCTCTCTCTCTATCTTTTCACGTCAGTTGGTTTCTATCTATAACATCAGACTTATTTTCATACTCTGTTTCTCTCTTGTCGGCGATCACTTGGAAAGGACGGTTGTTAATAAATTTCGAATCAAACTAAAAAAAAAAACAAAAAAAAAAAAACAAACAAAAAACAAAAAAAACAGACGGTGCTTTGTGTGTTCGTTACTCAAGTTAAAGTAACAACTGGGGTCCAGTTGAAATTTAAGGCGTAATGCTACACTCATGACCAGTTAGAACCGAGAAAGTACAAATGTCCCTATAATGGCAGAAGCGCTACAAGGTTCTGTTGAAAACCGTGTTGTGGCGACCGTCTATTTAGTGACGTAGCAATACACATACTTACCTCCATATTAGGCACTACCACTTTTGTTGAGAGTCAAGCTAGGAGTAATGACAAAGAAAAGATGATTTTATACTCTCCAGGAATCCAAAAGTAGGAGCCTCACCACAAAATGTAGCTCTGTATCCTAACCAGGTTTCATAGAATGGATAAACAAATGAGACTTTAAAATGGCCAGTCGGAGAAATGAAAGCGATCTTTTAAAAATTTAATGTAAAAATTTTGTTAAATTCTAAGTGAGTAACGGTGAGTTTAAAGCAGTAAATAAAAATATGCTGTCAGCTACAAATGTTACATGGCAATATACATGAATATGCGAAATGTACATGGGACGCTCATTACATATATACAAAACTTAGAAAATAGGATCTCGAAATTCGAAAACACGTAACGACTTCTTGTTCAGGTACGAAACCTTTTTATTAACTTTGAGTTAAAGGTTTTGACATAAGGAGGAGAGACACAATCCTACTATGCTGTCTTATTCATCTGGTCCCCATCTGGTGCAGCACCCATAGCGCGCAAATTCGCCTCGCGTCAGCGAGCTCGCAAAAGCCGACCGCTTCGTTTGGTGTCTATTTTCAACTCTCTCACTTTCTTCAAATTCTCTATAAACCTATGCGCGCTTCCGGTGTGTGACGTCACTCGCACTCCGTCACCCGCTTCGTCTCGGACTATTGTGACATCTCTGAGTGACACCTCCGTCCGCACCTGCACACCCGCGTTAACACCTACATCAATATTGCACCTAACTAACCCATGTGCTGAGCCGAAAGGTTCTCAGCCTAACTAAACTCAAAGGCATGAACCGAAATCCCTCGGCCATTACGTTACACAAAGCTTAGATTCACGGAAGAATTGGAATTTTTCTATCGACGCTCAATCATCTAGATTTTATGATCATTTGACAGAAAAAGTCAAATAGGTATAATCACAAGGGAAAAATCTTATAGTGTATTTTTTTCTTTTCTTTGAGCTATGTTTCTAACTGACAATAAATAGATCAAAGCTTAATATTTAAATCTCTTTGTTTTCAAAGAATCAAGTTTTTATGTACCGAAGTGAGGAGTACGAGTAAAGAAACTTACAGAATAAAGACTTGAGAAATGACGAAGACATAGCTGAAGAAAGAGACTTGGGAATAGGTAAACGGAAGGGAGATTAAAAATGAAGATGCCATTGAAGAAGAAAAAAACGTAAAAAAAATGTGTTATGTCATAATGAGAATGGTCGTTGGGTGCGAGTAGGTTAGTTATTAAACATACAGCTGCCGAAAAAGAGACATGTTAAGAAAGTTCAACTGATGTGTTTAGCGTAACACAGCCGACTGAAAATAGCAATTAACCAAAACTCACCACATTCACCTGGCTATATCACTTATCGATGTGGTTGCAAGGATTTGACGAGCCATATTGCATACGCAAGGGAGGGTTGGGGGTTTGGGTGCTGTGAACCATACTATTTTTTATTGTTCTTACTCGTTTGTGGCAGGGGGATACGAGTGAAACATGAATGAACCATTAAAAGATACGAGCCCCCAAAAGCCCAAACGCGTCAACTGTGAATGAAAAATGATGGGGTTATAAGAATGTTTGTGACATCTGAGAGACACTCCAGTCTATTTTTTCATTCAAATTATGCCTACTTAACGCAGTTAAAGTAACTCATATTGTTATTCGGTGTGGGATAAAGCCTCCCGGCATAGTGTTTAACGTGTGGATTCTAGTAAGCAAGTTTAAACTCCAGTTTCACTAACACCGACTGCTTCTCTCAATAGGGGTAAAACACCCCCAAAAAGTGTCCTGGATATGACATTATACTATCGGATGGCCAGGTTGCAGTAATGCTGGAGTTTTGGGAAATGCTGAGTATTCCTTCATTGCTATTTCTCCCCTGGAGTGGTAACACCTAACAATCGATCAATGGGTCAAATAAAACTAAATGGTATACTTATACTAAACTGAATAGCTTGAAATAGGACTGTTTTGACATTTAAAGCGTATACTTATGCTAATCTGAATTACGTTTAACTCTGTGTATTTCCCAGTGAGCTGAGACTGTAGAATACCCCGATTGCTTCTTTGCAGAGAGGTAAGACCCCCAAGATGAGTGTCCTGGATATGGCACTAAACAATCTGATAGCTAGGCTCCAGTAATGCCAGAGTTTGGGGGAATACGGAGTACCCCTTCCTCGCCATCGCTCCCCAGTCCAATCTGGCCTGGAATGGTAGCATCTAATTGGGTCCTACCTATGGGTCAAATAGAAGTAAATTGTGAACTTTGCAAAAATGAATTGTTTGAAATAGAACTGTTTTGATATTTAATTGTTTGTCCACAAAAATTATACTTCAGCGTTAAAATTCGTTATAGTTCGGTGTTAAATGACCTGAAATGGGTTGATACACAACAAAACAAAACAACCAACCAACCAACCAACCAGTTTTAATATTACGTTCACGTTCACATTAATACCCTTAGAAAAAATATGAGCTCCCTTACAGTACCAATACTCTCCTAAAAGGATGGATTTGGCTTTAAATAAACCTCTCGTGCAGGTAAAAAAGAGGCGTGTCCTGCTGAGGTTGGAGCTCTGACCCCAGCCTTCGAAAAATCAGCTAGAGAAATCAAACTAAAACAAAAATTAATAAAATGTAAAAACACAATACAAATAGCAACATTCAACATTAGAACTTTAAATCAAATAGGCCAACTACCGGAACTGACAGCTTCTGCGATAGATCATAACAAATACATATTATGAATACCAGAACACAGATACCTCATAGTGAAGAAGATATAAAATACCATGATACCGGCAATGGATGGACGTTTATCTCGGCATCTGCATGGAAAACTCAGTAAACACGGCGATAGATAGTGTAGGTATGCTTATCGGACCACGGGCCCTAAAATCACTAAAGAGCATCGAGAAAATACAAGCGCCAATGATGGTAGCTATGTTTACTGGCAATCCCAGCGCAACAATCATCTCCTTCTACAGTCCTACCAATGTTAGTAAAGAAAAAGATCTCATCACCTTCTATAACGAGCTATCCTCCCTTGTTCGTTGCATCCCGAAACACAACGTTCTCATCATCGGGGGAGATATGATTGACCAAATAAATAAAAACGTAAACAACAAATTCAGCTTACACAACTCATCAAACAGAAATGGGGAACATCTAACAGATTTAACATTAGAAAATAGATTAGTCGCTGGTGACGGTAATCGTGTGTGACTCGAAGGCTCCGTTTTTGATAGCTACTACACCAAATTGTAGGGGAGGGCGCTACTCCTTTCCTTGAATTGCTCAACTTTACCGTTGTTCCATACATTATAATGCTGATTGTTAAGCAAGGAGACATCAAGTGCCATTTTTGAGTCTTTGGTATGACGCGACCCGAGATTGAACCCAGGTCTCCCGGACCATTAGCGAACATTCTAACCATAATCCCAATGTCCGGTTAGAAAATAGATTAATATGCCTTAATACTAAATTTTAAAAACGAAAAGGAAAGCTATAGACCTACACCTACCCAAGTAAGGCTAAAACACAGATAGACTGCATCCACATAAATAAGAAATGCGCAATATAATTAAGTTATTTTTTTATATTAATCATTTTTCGTAAATTATATTTTATTATTTAGTTTGGTAAGGTAAGAAATAGAATAATAGTGCATCTATTTGCGAGGCATATTCTTCTTTCGAGGGTGATTCCTCCGATCACCGAATTAACACGGCAAAAATAGGACTGAAACTAAGAAGGAATTCGGCTCGAAAAACAACAACAGTAGACTATGACTGGCCCCTGCTGTTAAGCAGGGATATTTGAGATAAATATACGTGAACCCTAAGAAACAAATTTGATGCACTTCAGAAGATATCAGAGACACCTGCTTCGAATGACGAATATGAGAACTTCATCAATGTTCACTTAGAAACATCAGCGGAATTAATACCAACTAAACAAAGAGCTAAACCTACAGTCACATGGGAGACATTAGTGGTAAGAAAAAAAGCGTGCAGACGTAAACACTGCTTCCCGATGGAATTGGAGGAATCAAAACAATATCAATGCTCAGAAACTTAAGAAGGCACAAAATGAACCAGAGAATTCCTAAAAGAACGAACAGGATATACCCAAAATCAGATCAATAAGACTAGAGACCCGGCTGAATATAGACAATCTAGGATAGCATGGCAGACAGTAAACGAAGTGAGCAGAAGGAAGAGCCCTGCGAGAGATAAACTGAAAGCTACCAACCTAGAAGAACGAATACACCTGTGGAAACAACATTTCGAGAATTTACTCGGAAAAGCTCCGAAAGTTACGCATGAAACAACCTCAAAGATTATAAGTAATCAACTAGAAATCAAACTAGGACAGTTTACGCAATAACTCGTCTCAGTACTAAAAAAATTAAAATAGGAAAGCAGCAGGGCTTGATGAAATACCCCCAGAAGTATGAAAGACAAGGGATTTCAACGATATACTGCTCCGATACTGTAACTCCCTATATAACCAGAACAGAATTGACTGATGGACAAAGGGATGCATCCCCCTTTCCCCAAGAAGGGTGACCTCGGAATAGCCAAGAACTGCTGACGTATAACCCTTGCATCCATAGCGACTAAAATCTACAATTCTCTTCAACGCAACCACGAAGAACCTAAAATTGAGAAAATACTTATGAAGAACCAAAATTGTTTTCGGAGAAATCGATCCACGACATCACAAATTTTGACTATCCGTCGAACTCTAGAAGGTATTCATGCAAAAAAAAAACTTGAGGCAAAATTATGATTCGTCGACTTCTATTAGGCATTTGACTCCATACACAGAGGCAAGATGGAGTAAATACTTCTCACCTACGACCTCCCCAAAGAAACCGTCGCAGCTATAATGATGCTATATAAAAACACGAAAGTAAAAGTCCGCTCATCATATGTAGACACAGACTACCTCGACATTGTAACAGGTGTACTGCAAGGAGATACATAGATTTAATGAAAGACAACGGTTACAAGCTGGTAAAAGAAAGAAGCAAAAGATACCCCATACAAACTATTACAGGCACAGACTATGCTGATGACTAAGCGCTTCAAGCAAATTTACTTGCCCAAGCAGAATCCCTGCTACATAGTCTGGAATGAGCAGCAGGTGGCATAGGCCTCCATGCTTTAATCAAAGAGGCAAAATATGTACGCTAAATGGTGTTTCTTTGAAACTAGTTGACAAATTCACCTACTTCGAAGCAGCGTCTCATCAACTAAGAATGACATCAAGTGCATGGACAGTTATCGAAAGGCTATCGGTCATATGAAAGTCAGACCTGACCGATAAGATAAAACGCAGTTTTTTCAAGCAGCTGTCGTGTCGATACTGCTATATTGATGCAGCACATAGACGCTAACTAAACGTATGAAGAAAAAGTTTGACATCAATTACACAAAAATACTGCGAACTATATTGAACGAGTGCTGGATGCAATATCTACAAATACAGCAGCTGTACGACCACCTACATCACATACGGAAAACATGCAAAGTTAGACAAAACAGACATGCAGGACACTGCTCGAGAAGTAAGAACGAACTCATAAACGATGTACTCCTGTGGACGCCTTCACATGGACGAGTAATGGTTGGACGACCAACTAGAACCTACATACAACAGCTCTTTGCCGATACAGGATGTAACCTGGAAGATCTCCTGGGAGCGATGGATGATTGAGAGAGATGGCAAGAGAGGGTCAGGGAAATCTGTGCTAGCAGTGTGACATGATGATGATGATGAGGAGAAGGAAGAAGAGGATGATGAGGAGGAGGAATCTATTGGTTCAATCATCAATAATTTCGATTAACAAAAAAAAATGTCCTTATTCTTCACCTGTGCATTTTTAAAATTATTTTTTCGTAATCTTTCTTTTATCATTCTTTTCAATGTCCCAAAAATAACTTATCTCTCTTTGTTTTAAAAATAATTCCAGCATTTAAATGACAAGTGACATATTCTTCTCTTGTCCGAAATAACGTACAAAATTCTATTCGTCTAATAAAAGTAATACGACTTCTGAACCTGTCAACATTTCATGACTCAGTGTTAAAAAATAAAGGCTTAGGCTGTCATTTTTCTCTGATTTATCCAAAATGTGCTTTCGTTTTGAAGACCCTGTACTTCAAACTTGTACTTTAAGCGACATTATCTCGTAAACTACTTGGTAAATCTTAAGTTATTTGTAAAAATCTACGCTCATTATATAAAGAGAAGAAACAAGAAAGAAAAAAAATAGAGAAGGAACATGAAAGACGAAGAAGAAAAAGAAGGAACAAGGAAAATAAAGACAAAGAAAGAAAGGAAACAATGGAAATGAGAGTGTAGAAATTGGGTGAAAAAAGAAAAGACAAAGAACAAGGAGGAAGCACGAAAGAGAGAAAGAACAAGGAAGTAGACTGAAAGAGAGAAAGAACAAGGACGAAGACTGAAAGAGAGAGAGAATAAGCAAGAAGACGACGAAAGACAAAGAATATGAAAAATGAAAGAGAAAACGATGAAGATAAAGGACATTAGGAAAGAAGAAGAAGAAGAAGAAGAAGAAGAAGAAGAAGAAGAAGAAGAAGAAGAAGAAGAAGAAGAAAGGAGATATATAAAACAAGGAAGTCGGATCACGCTTTGTGGAGAAAGAAAGAAAAAAAGAAATCAACACTGATATAAAAAAAAATCATTTACATTACGAAGAAAATTGAAAGCGTCTCGTAAATATTTTGAATAATGAGTTTCACGGGAATTCTTCCGTGTTGATTACAACTTATTGATAAAAAGATCTGATATTAAAATATCATGTCAAAGAAATCATTTTTTCTCGACCTTGTGATACATACCACACTCCGCACTTTTGCTTGATCAATTTTTTTTTTTCGACTGCTGATAGATAGAGTGGGAAGAATATTTAAAAAATACATCTAAAAAACAAAATTTAGATTAAAAAAAAGAAAATATACTTTAAAAAAAACACCACAAATTTGGAATCTTCTTGATTTCAAAAAACCGAAACCTTTAAACCTTTTAAAGCACCAGAACTATTTCTGCTTTTTTTTGTTGTTGTTGCTTGTTTGATTTGTTTTTTAATGATTGGCAGTTTGACTGATTCACTAGTGTTTCTTCTTTTTTTTTTTACTCTGCTAGTGTACAGATGCTTCGGCTGCAATAGGCTGTCTTTTACTGATGCGTAACACATTCTGGATCTGGAAGGGGGAATGTTCTACGATATTGATTGATGTAGTACTCGGTAGAGAAGGAGGGGATGATTGCTTCGATGTTTGCTCATGTTTATTCGTGTCGTTGGGTTCTTTGCAACAGACTATAGATGAACGAGGTGAACTGACCTTGTAGCTGATGTTAGCTCGCCGACATTTACGTCAATAAATAGTGTGCCACTCCTAAAGGTAGCATCTTTTTTTTAATCTCTTTCCAAGGCCGTCCAAACATGTTAGTATGTTTTCAGCTTCGGAGAACTGATGTTTTCTATTTCCTTTTTTTTTTTTTTGCTTGTTTTTGTTTTTGGTTTGTTCTGTATTTTTTTTGTTAATTCTATCAATCTAAACTGCTCAATGGGGCCACAATAATATAATTCTCCGAACCACAAAAGAGTTGCTTTTTTTTTGTTTTTGTTTTGTTTGTTTTTGGCTTCGAAAATTAGAGATCACAAGTTTGGTCGAGAAAGTACTGAGACATTCTTTTCAGTTTTGCAACCCTGACTGAAAAAATGCTGAATATGTACACTTTTGTTAAAATTCAATTTTTATTTGGAGCTCAGAATTTAAGTGCATCTTTTTACTCTTGGATAATTAAGTGGGAGTCGGGTTGCTTGCTTTCTTCTTCTTGTCAAACCTTAATGGATTATTGTGAACAGAAATCAGTTAGACAATTATAGTCTCCATTGATAAGTGGTAAAAATATATCTAAAAATTATCTAAACGAAGTAAACAGTGCATTGTTTCAAATATCACGCTAGCAATGGGAATTTGAAAATAACGACGGTAACTCATTTTTCTAGGGTTACAGCCATCCCAACCAAAATATTTGGTTTCTTTATTTTTAATATTTCAACATTTGCTGATATTTTTAAATTCCAAAGCCATCCTTGTGGATAAAAAGTAGTCGTACAATATAACCAATACCTGGAAGGATAAAAAAGTTTTCCCAAGGGTATTACTCCGAAAGTGAATGAAATAGTGAGACTACGATTCAAATTAGCTTACTACAATGACGCAGTCCCAAAAGGTGTAGAGTATTTTTATCATTAAGGATTTTCGAACTATTGTCTTCATCTTTATTGTTATTTCAACTATTTGACAAGGATTACAAGTATTATGTATGATTTTTTACCTGTGCTCATATTCATTTTTTTCATTTAGCCTTTAAAAAAATCTGTATATGAGCACAGGTAAAAAGTCATACAGTATATTAATCCTAGTCAAGTAAGAACATTAAGTTTTTAAGTCCCAAAAATTCACTCTGAACTGGCCTGCAGGACTCATAGCGTAACTGTTATTGGTGTTGGTTCCCTAAGTTTCTAAGGAGACAATCATCTGGAGATGTAGGTTCAATCTCGACAATACTGGAATACTTAACACTTGTACCTGGTTATGGCTAACGGAATCAGAACAGGTGACACCCGAGGATTCAACAAACGATTTAGTTCGAAGTTCCGTGAAGGTTCCCGAGTTCAACAAACTCCTTAAGAAGACCGGAGGACATATCAGCCGAAACGTTGTGGAAATAACAATAAAGATGAAGACAATAGTCCGAAAACCATTAATGATAAAAATCATCAAGCTTCGTCTCATAAATTTAGACAACTAATACGTGTATAGTAGGTATGACACTGAAATGCATCTGTTTGTGAACCTGTTGATCTGCTTTGTGTGATTTGCCTTTTTATTGCTGTTCCTTCATGCTTCACTCTGACATAGATTAGAAATATTTGTCAGTGTCCTATTTATGGATCAAAGAGATGTTTAAAAATTACTGGTATTCAATACTACCTTGAGCCAAAAAAATTCCTAGAAAAAGTAAAACCAAATTAAAATCAGTCATTTGTTTACACCTTTAAATGGTTTAAATTGTTGCTATCTAACATTAATAATTCTATTTAATTTCAATCTTAACACTAATCATTCTGTTTCTACTCTATTCATTTATTTGCACACAGTTAATGGTTCCAAGTATTTCTATATAATAATAATAATAATAATTCAATTTAGACACACAGTTGAAGGCTTTCAAGTATTGCTATTAAATACCTATTAATCTATAGCAGTATACTACCGCTAGGTCTTGAAAACAACGATGAACACGTATATATAAAAATATAATCTTAAATTTCTATTTTTAGACGGTGAAGCTTGTGTAGAACAGGGGAGTTATCGGAGAGAGCTCGCACATACGAAGGAGCTATTGGGAATTGCAACAGCCAGTAGGAACTGACTTCAACCAAAATTCTACACCTTTTATAGTCTTAAAATTCCCACGTGACCCACACACAATGATTGTTTTTCATTAGTCACGGCTGTCACCTACGCATTGCTTCTTTTTCATTTGTTACGGCCTACACCCACGCATTGGTTCTTTTCCATTGGTCATGGTTTCCACGCACGCATTGCTTGCTTTTATTCGTCACAGATTACACCTGAGAAATGCTTGTTTTTTTCATTGGAAATAATTTACACCGACGCAATGATTTTTTTTCCAGTATTCACTTTATGGATTTTATCTACGGCTGGATGTATCTGTCAACAACATCTGCAGGGTTCATCAGAGGTCAAGGTGACATATTACACTATTCAACATTATTCATTCTTCAGCGCACAGTTAAATGATTCCAAGTATTGCTATGTATCACCAAGAGTTCATTTAGACAACGGCCATATATTTATACACATTTAAATGATCAAACAGTTCTGTGTCTTATAATTCAATTTAGCATACGTCATTTGCTTGCACACAGTTTGAATAAATGTCAAACAGTTTTATTTGACTCATAAGTAGGATCATATTCAGTGCTACCACTCAAGGGTAGAGCGGAAGAAGGAGCGATTACTATTTAGTAGTACTCCTCATTCTCCAATTCTCCAAGACTAGAGCCTCGCCATCAAATATCATATCCAGTACCCTTGTTGAGTGTGTTATATCCCTCTGCAGAGATGCATTCGGTGAACCCAACAGCTCCAGCCTTGCATGCCTCATCAAACTTGTATTTCTTCTGTTCACTCTGGGAGTGATTTGTTACCCAGTAACATCATCTTTATCATTTAATTGTTATATTCGCTTGCTTCATTCATTCAAGGTTCATTATTTGGAGATATCGTAGAACAGAATCTTAATTTCAACTGTTAAGCAAGTGCTCAGGACAAAACTCTTTATTTGCTGTCTTGTCAGCCAATCGAATCTACGCAAAGGCATTAGGTTTTGTCACACGTGCTCCGAAGCAGCCTTCAATGACGTCACCTATCACATTCTTCCACGATCTCTTCTCACGGTTTAACGGACAGGTGGATTGTGTTTGGTATATTGTCAATCATCAAGGACTCCAGTTCAAACCCTGGAAGAAGCTGTTTCATACAGTGCTAATGCCCTTCGGGAAGGCATGAATCTACCCCACCTCAGATAAAAATAAAAAGTAGCGTAGACTTGATTAAACAGCCATTCACACATACACATAAACAAAAAGACAGAGAAGTAACAGAACTACAAATACACAAGGTAAAAGCAACACAATCATTCACAAAGACTCAGATACAGACACACACACACATACAAACAAACAAACAAACAAACAACAACAACCCAACGATGCAGAATTACTCACACACACGTCACAAATCGGAGACATACACATGCAAGTCCAATCTGGATTAAAGTATATCGTAAACCAATAAAACAAAAAATTAATTTAAAACACCACATTCTTACGCTTTTATAACGTCTAAGGTAATATTTTTATATATACAAATCTTCAACATTCGACTTATATATCAATAACTATTGTTGTTAGCTTACCTTTTCTTTTAATCCAGATACTTGTTTATATCCTCTCGGTTACCCTATTGTATTGTCTTACTCTTCCTAAAATTCATTGCCGACACAAAACATTCTTATTATTTCAGTCATTTCAATCCCTAACCATATTTTCTTTCACTCATGTATAACATTATTCTACTTATTTTTATCTTAAACTTTCAGATAACATATTAATCTGCTTCTTATTAGTTGTCTAAATTTCTGAGACGAAGCTTGTTGATTTTTATCATAAAGGGTTTTTGGACTATTGTCTTCATCTTTATTGTTATTTCAATTTATCAATTATTTCAACTTTATCCCATAAGGGCAGATAGTTTCCCTTTTCCTTCCATATATGGTCTGCCATACCTGACTTTTCAATCTCACTTCGTACTACTGCCTTCCGATGTTCTTCTAGCCTTACTTTTAGTGGGCGACCTGTCTTACCTTTGTATATTTTACCACAACTGCAAGGGATGGAGTAAACACAGTTCTTGGTCATGTTGAATTCCGTTGGTGGCTTGACCCAGAAGAGATACCTCCGGAGAGTTGAACCACTTGTGAATACCGTCCTGATGTCATATGGACTACATATCTTTTGGATCCTTTCGGCTAGTCGTTTGACATAGGGCAGACATACCGCGGTGAGTTTTCGTATATTATCCCCCATCCTCCTATCTAGGTTTCTTGGAGCCGATGTTATGCACTCTGGGTAGTTGTTACGATGGAGGTTGTGTCTCAGACTAATCATTTCTTCTTGATATCCATCAGTATCGCTACTAATGGTTTTTGCTCGATGTGTAAGCAACGGACTACTCCATTCTTTACCGTATATGGATGAAGGGAGTTGAAATTGAGATACTGTCCGGTGAAGGTGGGCTTACGGTACACAGAGGACCTGCATCCTTGCTCTGTGCGTGTTACTAATACATCGAGGAAGGGTAATTTGTTGTCTTGCTCTTTCTCCATAGTGAACTGCAGAGATGGTCGGATTGAGTTCACGTGATCAAGTAATATCTGAACCTCTTCCTGATGAGGCAAGAGAATGAATGTCATCTATGTATCTAAGCCACATAGATGGCTTTAGTGATGTAGGCGAGTAACAATACAGGAATATTTAACACTTGTACCCGGTTATGGCTAACGGAATCAGAACAGGTGACACCCAAGGATTCAATAAAGGACGTAGTTCGAAGTTCCGTGAAGGTTCCCGAGTTCGACAAACACCTGAAGAAGGCCAGAGGACATATTACCTGAAACTTTGTGGAAATAACAATAACGATGAAGACAATGGTCCGAAAACCCTATTCTGCTTCTTATTTTATTTCATTCTTTCAAATTAATGAGGTATATATCTTTATTTTCATTAACACCGAATCTCTCATTATTATGAGTATAAATACAGGCTGTTTTCAGGTGTATATATTAGACTATCGAAAATAATTCCCGTTTTGTCTTGTTCTCTTCGCTATTTCTCCCTTACGCTGGTTGTGTCTCTCCTGTTTTCACTGTCTGTCTATTCATCTCTCTCTCTCTATATATATATATATATGAAGAGAGAGAGAGAGAGAGAGAGAGAGAGATACATGTATGTGTGTGCCTCTCTTTCTCTCTCTCTCTGTCTGTCTGTCTGTCTGTCTCTCTCTCTCTCTCTCTTGCATAGTCCAGTTAGCTGTCCTGTAGAATATGCCGACTGCATCTTTGGAGAGGCGTACGAACCAAATCTAACGAGTCTCTCTCTCTCTCTCTCTCTCTGAGTATTTTTGCTTTTTCAATCGTGCTCTCTTTTTTCCCCACGATATTCAAATTGTCTTTCCTTCTATCACCATCAATTACTTTTATCAATATCTTTTATTCATTTAATTCTTTATCTATTCGCCTCTTCCGATTTCACAATTATTATTAATTCATGCAAAGATATTTTACTTTCTCTTCCCTCATCAATCATAAATATTTACAAACTTTAATACAAAAAATTGAAAGTATGTACTTGGTGTGATGTGTTAATTGTCGTCTAAATTATGCAAAAATGAAAATAACACTGATATATCCCACTTTATCAGATATGACGGCAACTACACAACTATACAGCACCCCACAAAGCAGCAGCTCTACGGCCATTTTCCACCCATAACGAAAGCTATCAGAGTTAGACGAACCAAACAAGCAGGACACTGCTCGAGAAGTAGGGACGAACTCATAAGTGACGTACTCCTGTGGAACCCTTCATATGGACATGCAAAGGCAGGGTGACCAGCTAGAACCTACATACTGCAGCTCTGTGCTGATACGGGATGTAGCCCTGAAGACATCCCGGAAGCGATGGACGATAGAGAAGGGTGGCGAGAAAGCGTCAGGGATGACGTGCTGATGGCACGACATAATGATGATAAGGACATGAAAATATCTGGAAATACTACAGATTAAATTCATTCGATGATTCCGCTATTCGCTTCGACTGTTGTATATTGACCGTCGACCCGGCCAAACATGCCATTCCAAAGTGATGCTCCGGAAGGAAGTGACACATTCCGATGGCAGTTACGAGAAAAAATCGCGTAGGTGGACTTGGCTGACAATATGAGACAAGGTAAAATCCCATGGTACACTCATAGACTGATTCACCCGAAGAGAGTGACCTGTGAATTGCATGACAGTTATTTCCGCTTAATGACAATCAAACATGCCATTCCAAAGATTGAGTGGGCAATTGAACTATAATATAACTCGGTGAGAGAGGAAGTCAGTGAGTTGGAGTTCAGACGAGTTGGAGACAAGTGTTGTAGGGAAAGCCAACACCCAGCAGAAGGGGCCTTCGGGACCCCCGAGTGAGTTAGAGAACAGAAAAGTTGGAGACAAGTTGTGGTAGAGAAAGCCACTACCCAGCAGAAGGGGCCTCGGGACCCCAGTGAGTTTGGAGATCAGATTAGTAAGAGACAAGATGTGGTAGAAAAAGCCAGCCCCCGAGCCTCCGGTTGAGCACCGGAGAACAAGAAAGACAACACTGGTGGCCATAAGAGTGGGGGTCAATATATTACAGTTCTGTTCGGTCTCTAACTCCCTCTCACACAAACTCTTTCAAATAAAGTGAGAGGTATATTTTTTTAAAGAGGTCTTCGCTCCTCTTTATTGTTGCATGTATATGTATTATGTGTTTGTATAGTTAACCATGGTCATTGCTATACAACACGACTATAACTTCCAGGCGACTTTAAAACATTATGTAATCCTTTCCGATGGTCTCTTTGTTTAAATTCTTAAATGATGCCGTTATCCTTGCCTTCAGTTTATCTTTGATGTTGCACAAAGTTTTGTTAGTGTCTCACTCAATCGCACTGACACACAATAATCAAGGAGATTACCATCTAAAGAGTTAGGCAGCTAGATGTTACGGATGCTATGATCGCAGAAATTATCTTACAGCCTACATTGGATTCTCCAACTTATGTGGTATAGTACAGACTCCAGTTGCCATGCATCGAGTCTCCCAGTAGCAACACTCTTGATTCAACATGTCAACCCGTCGCGGGAACGAGGTTCCGTGGTAGAGTGGCTAACCGGTTGGACTGTAACATCGTAGGAAGAGAGTTCGAACTAAAGTAACGCTAATACATTCGTTTACGGAATAATACCCTTGGGAAAGTCATGAACCTCCTAATTCCCTATATCTATTGGTTGAGAAGTATCACTATTGTTCTTCAACATAAATGGCTTTGGCATTAAATTACCTCTGGTTTATCGAAATCTATACGATCATTTTTTGAATTAGATAGGAGAAACCTTATCACTGTGTACGAATAAATGATTAGAATGGGTATCAAATAGAAATTGATTCTTGCGTAAATTATTCATACCAGAGAGAAATACTTTAAATCAAGTAACAGTGTGAAAATTATTTGTAAAAGACTTCGGCATTAAATGACACAAAAGGAGTTTATATGCCGTTAAACAAATTAACTAAATCAATCCTTGAAAGGTTATTCGTGCTCCTCCCACAAGAAAAATGGCAGTTTTGGTGGTATGGACAGACAGTCATTTGTTGCATAATGATATAATAAAATTGTCATACATCTTCTCACTAAATGCTATCTATCTATCTATCTATCTATCAGTAAAAACTTTTTGTGCTTGATTGTTACTGGAGCCAAGTAAAAGTGGCACATCATGATATTTTATTAGACCAATATACTTAAAAGATTTCTAAATGAGAGAATAAAGCAATTTCCAGTTAAATTTGTAGGTCAATGAAAATTTTCTAGAGTCTCCATCATGCTGAGATTATCTTTAAGCGTCCAGTACTGCGACTTTTCAAGGGAGATAATTGAAAAAATCATGCCTTTCTACCTAGAAATATCAATATAATTATGGACGGCTGTTACAAGGGATCGTTTTGTAATTAACATTTTTTTGTGATATTTATCGTCTATCAATGATATAGAGCAATCTTAATCTATAAATATACCGAACTATATATATATATATATATATATGTGTGTGTGTGTGTGTGTGTGTAAAATAAATGTAATTAAAATCTCACTGCATAATTATAAACTTTATGTACCTCTTCTAATAGTAGACGCAATTATCTGATGCAAAATTATTTATGATGATAATATTCATGTTGTTCTGCTTGCCAGATTTGGGCACTTTCGGATGCATCACTAGTTTTAACACATCACTTGTTTAACCAATAAATGGGGACGGGTTAAGGTATTTTCATATGTTTACTATATATATATGTATAAATCTGTCAATCATTCTTTCAATTCGGTTAAAGTTGCTAGTTGTTCTTAAATCTGATATGCTGTTTCCCCCTAATCTCAAAGACAGAGCGACTTCTTTCCAAGAAATTTCTCTTATTTACCGGTTTACACGCAAATGTGATGTTTGCTACGGAGACCGCACTAGTTAACGTTTAGAGATTAGAATAAACAAACATATTCCCTCGAGTATCCGAACATTTACTTCCGACTTCACTGCGGCGCCGAGAATTCAAAATTCAACTTCCGCCATTGATCGCTATCTGTTGGCCGATCAGGCCAGCGCATGCGTAAATATCCTCGCGATGTTCACCATCCCGGATACATCGACAAATGAGCTGCAGCCATCCACCCTGTAAGCATTTCTCATAAAAAAAAATACAAATCGGAATTGTGTGTCCAGAAGCAATTTTATACCCCATTGCTTTTAATAACCTTATCGGGCCATCAGAAGAAAACACTAATACACATACCAACTCAGCTGGCTTACGGTGATTTTTTTCTAATGTTTTTCTTCCCGCCTCTCCTGAATTTTCCTTTGGTTATCATCCTATGCTTACTTCCTCAACTACAAAATCAATTTTCATTGAAATAATTATCTGAAGATAAGTGACCGAAACAAATGTCCCCTTTTTTAGGATTTTAAATCGTTTTTATGTTTTGAAAGCGTTCGTAACAACATGCAAACGCCTTTTAAAGCAATATTATATGCTGAACCTACCACAAGATCTCTATATATTTATCATCATCATCATCATGTCGTGCCGCGAACACGGATTCCTTAACTCTCCGACTCCATTCGTCTCTATCGTCTATCGCCTTCGGCTGGCCCTGTAGACAACATCTTGTGTCTGCACATACCTGTTGTAGATAGGTTCTTGGCGGACATCTAACACCTGCTCGTCCATGAGAAGAACTCCCCAAGAGAATGTATCTTATGAGCTCGCCCTTTCTTTTACAGCTGTGTTTTGAATGTCTTGTTCGTCAGATTTGAATGGCTTTAGAGATGGGAGGTTGGTGACCGTATAGTTGCTGTTTCGTGGGATGTTGCTACCAGGATTCTTTCATCAAGGTATTCTTATGTAATTGCCGTCAAGCTTTTTCTCCATGTGCTTAGTCAGCATCCATGTGGTGCATCCATATAGTAGTATAGACACGACCGCTGCTTGGAAAAACTGTGCTTTATTTTATTGGAATAGTCAAAGTTCCATATGTCCGATAGTCTAACGATAGCTGACATGCTGTTGCTTCTGACATAGGTGAATTTGTTCACTTGTTCCAAAAGAGAAAAAAGGATATATATATATATATATATATATATATATATATATATATATATATATATATATATATAAAGAGATCGATAGGGAGACAGAGAGTATATTTGTCTGGCTGTGTGTGTGTCTGTGAGTCTTTTTATGCGGTTTTTATCACCGGTGATTTTTCTTTATCGGACCACGTGTTTCCGCAATAGCAGGAGGGTGTCCCCCGGACTCAAGCGCTAATGTGATGAACTGCAGGATCGTTGTAATCGAGTTCGAACTCCTTACGTTTTGTTACGTTCATTTTTGGACTAATAGCATAGAGAAAAGTATGAACCCCTAATCCCCTCCCCAGTTATTGGTTAAACATCACCACTTGTGTTGTTCAGCAAGAATGGCTTTGGTATTAGATAACCAAATAAGGTTGGTATGTCATTAAACGAACAACTCAAACCCAACAAAAATCTCAAAATGTCACTTTAAACTCTAAAAATTCATTTTTCTGTTCCTAATGATTTTTCTTCCATGTTCTTTTGGGCCCATTCGACTGGGACTGAATAATAGAGTGACTGCATCTCTGTAGAGGAGTTACAAAAAAAGTTTTAAAAAACAGCCCAGGCTTGATTAAAAATTTAGTTTTCGAAATATGTTTAGAAATCATATTTAATACCAATTAGAAGGATTTGGCATTAAATGACCTACAATGTTCGATATGCCATGAAACCAAACTAAACACAAACCCATGTTATCTTTTAAATTTTAATTCTTGTTCATCGACATCGGGAAGAAAAGTGGGCAATCTTCATATTTAGAGGTTTTCAACATTCTCCCTTCCTATAAGAATGTATTAATCCAGACCCTCGTCCACAAGCAGGATATTACACAAGGTCTTTCTGACAATGAATAATGTTTTCCTTTCACAAAACATATAATATTTGCACCTAGGATAAAATAAAAAGTTAGAGATTCACTTATGGCTTTAACTGGGTGGCTGGCTGGTAGGTTAATTTGTTTGTGTGCCTTACGGCATATCAACCTTTATAGTTTATTTAAAGCATGTTAAAAACATGTCAAAAATATTTATGTAAAATATGTTAAAATACAAGGATCATTAAATAAGTTTCCAGACTTTTTCGTATGGGCACATTTATTGATAGTACATACATGAAACTCTAGTCCCCTTCAAAGTAATCTCCCCCGGCTGCAATGCACTTGTACCGTTCCAACAACTTTATGGAAGCCTCATAGAAGTCCTCATGTATGAGCGTGTCAATCACTTTCGTCACAGCCTCTTTCATCTCCTCAATTGTCTCATAACGACAGCCTCTGGGCTTAGGGAATAACTAAAAGTCACAGGGATCAAGGTCAGGACTATAAGGAGGCTGAGGAACACTATTGATGCACATCTTGGTCAAATAGTCTGTGACAAGGATGGAGTTGTGGACTGGTGCATTGTCCTAGTGGAAGTGCCACTGAGCCGATTTGAAGAGTGCTGGCCTCTTCCGACAGAATCTCTTCCTAAACTCAATATAGTAACCATAACCCTAACACTTTGGCCAATCAGTTCTGGTATTCTGACTTCCTTACTCCTCCCACACCTCTCATCATTCCTCACAGCCTGCCTGCTTTCCTTGAATCTCTTATGCCACTCAAAAACTGATGTTTGATTCATGGAAGATGGTCCAAAAGCAATCTGAAGCATTCCGTACGCTTCTGCGGCACTTTTTACAAGTTTAAAACGGAATTTTATTGCATATCGTTCTTCCTCACGTCCAGATTGCATTTTTCAAATTCACCAGCAGTGACAATCAAGCTTTAGTAGGGTGTATTCCAATTGCTGTTGTAGCTGTTCATCTGAACTTGAAATCATAAAAATTGGTCAGTCATCTTATAAGATGTATAGAATTAACTTACTTAAACTTCAAGAGTATACCACAATTTTAAATGCCAGTACAAAAAAGTCTGGAAAACTATTGAAGACACCACGTATGTCATAGTCAAGCAGGTTAGCCACGACACTATGGAGATTCCCCCAACTTATTATGAGACAGAAGTAATAAGAATTATGGATTTATGAACACCTCCCATGGCGTAATAATTAATAAACTAGGCGAGTTATTGTTAATGAGTTTGATTCTCTCTGGTTGCCCTAAACATTTAGCCTCGTTCTAAACTAATCTATGCTTTGTAATTGACAATTTTTTAAAATTTTATAAGTAAAAGTAAAGTTTGCGACCGTAGTCGAGGGCAACCAGAAGGCTCCCTTCAATAGCTACTACACCGAGGTGTAGGGGAGGGTGCTACTCCTTTCTCTGGATTGCTCCACTTTACCCTCGATTCGTACCTTATATTACTGAGTGTTAAGCAAGGTGGTATCAAGTACTATTCTTTAAAGTCTTTGGTATGACGCGACCTGGGATTGAACCCCAATCTACTGGATCATTGGCAGATACTCTACCCACTAAGACAATGAGCCGGTTTTATAATGTACCGTGTATTTACTCTAATACGCCAAAGTTTGTATATTTGTGAGGGAGTTGTGTGCTATTGTATAATTTTAACGGTATATCAACCAATATGTGGTTATTTTATACCAAGAGCTTAGGGAATCGTATTCATTGTATATTCAAATTTACATTTTTGTGTAGTTGATTTTTAAGAGTTTTTTTTCGATTTTGCACATATTCTTATCAAATATGAATAATTTCTAAACAGATTTATTTGACTAATAGATGGGACCCTAACAGGTACAACCACCTTAAGTCAGAGTAAAGCCTCACCATCAAATGCAGTTTAATGTCATATCCGAGGCGAGGGTGAGGTCTTACCTCTCTGTCATCAAGTAGACTCAATAGACTTCGGCTGGCCATGGTGTAGCGGCACAGATCTGGTTGGGTGTGTCATGACTCTGGTGATAGTAGTTGTTGAAGTAGCCTGATACAGGTGCCAGGGGAGCCCTGCATTCGCATCATGTAGCCAAGACTGGCATACTTCTCAAGCCTAAGGGGTCCCTCTCCCTAGGCTCTAACCCTCCTTGTTTAAAACGGAATTTTATTGCATATCGTTCTTCTAGTCTCCTCACGTCCACATTGCATTTTGATATTTACCAGCTGTGATAATCAGGCTTTAGTAGGGTGTATTCTAATTGCTGCTGTAGCTGTTCATTTGAACCTGAAATCATAAAAATTGGTCAGTTATCTCATAAGATGTATAGCAATAACATGCTGAATTTTCAAAAGTCTACAACAATGTTAAATGCCTGTACAAAAAGTCTGGAAACTTATTGAAGGCACCGCGTATATCATTTGTACGGGAAGGATTTGTGGGTTGCAGTTTTTAAACCAGCAAGAACTCATTTGTTTGCACATACCTAAATGATTTCAAGTATTGCTATGAAACACTAATAGTTTTATTTGCACGCTTTAAAATATTTTCAAGTATTGTTATTTGACATGAGTATTTCTATCAATTAAGTATTCTTTTCTAATTAAATACACATCTTTTCTTTGTTTGTTTCCGTTTTATGGCATATCAACCCTTGAAGGTTATTTAATGCCAAATCCAATCTTATACAAATAAACAGTTCTATTTCTAGTTTGAGAGCATTAAGAAACATCAGAATGTCTGAAGCTTTGGAAAAAAACGAATGAAAATAGGGTGGTGAGTTTTTACACGTTAAGATGGTATCACAGTACTCCACATGTTACCAAAAGAGTGAACGAATACATGCTTTGGTTTGGTTTGGTTTTATGGCATATCAACCATTGAGATTATTCAATGCCAAATCCATTTTTATACATATAAGCAGTGAACTTGGGAGCAATGGCAATAAAAGAGTACCCCGCATTACCCAAAGCTCCAGCATCAATGGAACCTCACCATCAGATTTTCTAGTGTCATATAAAGGAAAATGGTTAGTGGGGTCTTACCCATCTGCAGAGGTGCAACCGGTGTATTCTACAGCTACAGTCGATTGGGCAATCCTTTGTTTTACGCAGTTCAATAGTTTCAAGTATTGCTACTCAATACTAAATATTTTCAATATTATTCATTCGTTTGTACGTAAATAAATGGTTTCAAGTATTGCTATGTAATGTTAATCATTCAACTTTACATCAGTCATCTGTTTGCACGCTGTTAAATGTTTTCAAGTATATAAATTATTAAATGTTTCTCTTTTACCCATAGATAGGACGATAATTGGAACTATTAGTCCGGGTCCGGGTCCGGGTGGACCAGGGAGTAATGGCGTAATCCACATTTCCTAACCTTTAGGATTGGTGTCAAACCATTATATAGTTTCGTGTTATAACAGGACACTCATTGGAGGCTGGTGGAATCTTTTTACTTAACAAAAGACGGAAAGAATTGTCAAATATCAAATTTGCGATAGTTTCTTTTTAACTTTCTAGGGTTTTATCGGTTTTTTTTCCTCTCGTTT